>CATIWM010059390.1:0-17699 GCA_949671775.1 Mallotus repandus
GCTGGAGAAAAGGGAATGATAAAGAGTTCTATCAGAACTTATGAACTCTGTGTAAGGGAGAAAAGACTCTTGGCTAATAGCAAGGGGTTTCAATATGATCAGAGAACCAACTGAAAAATAAGGAGGAGCAACCTTCAATTGGCCCTAAGGAACCTTGCTAACAGATTTCATGGAGTAAGGTAATCTAATGGATCTAGAGTTTAAGGGGAATGGGTTCACGTGGCACAACAGACAATCTAAGAGTACAAAAATTATGGCAAGATTAGACAGAGCAGTTGTGAACCTAGAATGGATTGCCAACCTAGAATGGATGAATATGTATGAGAATGCGATTGTAATCCATGAAAGCTTTAGAACATCGAATCACAGGCCTCTGATTATTTGACTGAATTGGAAATAACCCAAGGTATATAGTGGGTTCAGGTTTGAAGTAAAGTGGAACAAAGATGAAAGATGCAAGGAACTCATAAGACAAATATAGAAGATAGATAAAGCTGGAGGGATGAAAGTGGATTAGGCTCAAAAATTGAAAGAATGTACATTATCACTAAGGGCATGGAGCAAAACAAATTATGGCAACTCCAAAAAGAAAATAGAATAAGTCAAGTCCATGATTAATGATCTACAAGAAGGAGAGCTTAACAAAAGAGCTAAACAGGAACTCGGGTTGCTAAAATAACTTAACAAACTTTGGAATGAAGATGAGCTTTATTGGGTACAACGATCAAGAATTGATTGGCTAAGAGAAGGGGATAAGAACACAAAATTCTTCCATATGTCAATTGTTCAAAGAAGAGCAAGAAACAGAATAGCAAGACTGAGAGGTGAAAATGGAGAATGGTTAATGAATGGAGATCACATAAAAAAGAAATTACCAATTTCTTTAAGCATCTACATAGAGAGGAAGCAAATTGGTAGAACAAGAGGTCATAGAAGCAATCCCCTACCTAGTGACTGATTATATAAACCAATCTTTATTGCCTCTGTCATAGATGAAGTTGTATGCCATATGGGAAGATTTAAAGCATCGGGACCAGAAGGCTTCCCAGGAGTTTTTTTTCAACAAAATTATAACATCATTAGTAAAGAGGTGATTGAGATGGTGAGGAATTTTTATACCATTATTGCTTTAAATCCAAGTTTGAACCAAACTCTAATAGCTCTTCTTCCAAAAGTACAAAGCTCGAAAAAGATCTCTGAGTACAGACCTATCAGCTGCTGCAACTGCATATACAAAATCATTAAAAAAATGATGGCAAATCAACTTTAAAAAGGTGGATCAACCAACTAATTGCACCCCAGTAAATAGTTTTTTCCCTGGAAGATGCATTCAAAATAATGTAATTATCACTCCTAAAGTTATTCACAGAATGAAAATAAATCGGAATGGGGAGGACTACCACTT
This sequence comes from Mallotus repandus, assembly GCA_949671775.1. Lineage (NCBI taxonomy): Eukaryota > Viridiplantae > Streptophyta > Magnoliopsida > Malpighiales > Euphorbiaceae > Mallotus > Mallotus repandus. Next base: position 1,406 of record CATIWM010059390.1, read on the forward strand.
GGCTTTTAAACTAGATATAGAGAAAGCATACGACCAAGTAAGCTGGAATTTTATAAAGCTTGGTTTGATCAAATTGGGGTTCTACAAAAGGTCGGTATCACTAATTTTGAAGTGCATAACAATAGTGAGCTACTCAGTTGTAATAAATGGTGAAGAACAAGAGTATTTCAGGCCAGGTAGGGGGCTTAGACAGGGGGATCCCTTATCTCCTTACATATTCATATAAGTACCAGATGTATTGTTAAGGATGCTCAATAAAAAAACCATGGATCAATCTATCTATGGGTACAATATCAATAAAAGGTGTGAAGCAATCACCCATGTGCAGTTCACCGATGATAGTATTTTGTTCAGTAAAGCTAATAGAAGTGAAGCAACGATAATGAAGAATGTACTACTATTATATTACAAAGCATCTGGGTAGAAGATCGATCAAAGAAAGTCGGGTATAATTTTCAGTTCCAATACTCCTTTTAGATTGAGAAGTGAAATGGTGGAAATATTGCAGGTGGAAGAAGTAAAATCCCTAGCAAGATACTTGGGCATCCCCGCAGAGTGGGAAAAGTCTAAAAAAGATATGTGTAATTACCTAATAGAAAGGGTTATACAGAAAATACAAGGGTGGAAGACCAAGTTTCTAATGCAAGCTGGAAGAAATATCCTCATAAAAGCAGTTTTGCAGGCAATCCCATCTTATATTATAATGGTGTTTAAAGTCCTAGAAATAGTCATGAGTAGAATAGAATAATTAATCTCAAGATTTTGGTGGTCTCAAGAAGCAACGAAAAAGACAATCCATTGGGTGGCTTAGAAGAAATTAACTAAAAATAAATTGGAGGGAGGTTTAGGGTTTAGGGAGATGTCACTGTTCAATAGAGCTTTACTAGCAAAGCAATGCTGGCGATTGATAACAAACCCGTAACTCCAGAGTGCCAAATTACTCAAGAGCTTGTATATTAAGTCATTGACGTTCGTTGATATATTCATCTCTTATGGAAGCAAGGAAAGGCCATAAACCTTCATGGATATGGGGTAGCCTTCTTATGGATAGAGAAGTTTTAAAGCAAGGTTGTAGATAGAATGTTTCAAGAGGCAATCAGATAAGCATTTGGCATGACAAGTGGGTTCTAGGTTTGCAAAACTTTAGAATAGCCTCTGAAGCCCCTCATGGAAACCATTATTTTCTTGTCTGAGACTTAATTGACCAAACTTAACACAGGTGGAACATAAATAATATTGAGTCAACTTTTCAGTTAAGAAGAAGTAGAAGCCATAAACAAATCCCAATCTCAAAAGGCAGAGGCAACGACAAACTTGTCTGGCACTTTGACAAGAAAGGGATCTACACTGTCAAATCTAGGCATAACTACCTAAAAAGCAAGAACAACAGAGTTAAAGGGGCAGAAACTCCAATACACTCTTCTACGCCTGACAAGAAAGTATGGAAATCGATTTGGACAATGCAGATACCAGAGAAGGTCAAATTATTTATATGGAGCTGTATCAACAACTCTGTAGCCACTAAAAGTAATATGAGCTTTCGGGGATGTAGCATTGAGGCAATGTGTCCAATATGATATTCCAATGAAGAAACCTTGGAGCATCTAATGTTTTTCATATCCACAAGTACAACGTGTCTGGTTCGACTCAAACTTTAATTATAGACCTTCAAAATGAGGTTTTCATTCATTTGGAAATTAGTGGAAAGAGACCATAGAAATGTTCAAAAAGATCATGAGGATAGAAGAATAAAACTAACTATAAGCATGTACTGGTAGCTATGAAAAAAAAAAATAGAAGGGTATTCAAAAGAGAAGAAGGAGACCCAAAAGAAATAATAAAAAAAGCCCAATCACAGTAGTCAGAATGGAATTTGAGTAGCGATCTAGTAAGTTTGTCACAAAGTAGAACATAGATGTCATGTGGAGGCTTCCAATGTGAGAAGAGGAGTTAAAAGTCAATTGCGATGCAGCCTTTGATTACAACAGAAGGGAGGCACAAACAACCTTTGTCTGTAAGAACCATAGAGGAAGCATATTACAAGTAAAAGCTAGGAAGATAAAATGTGTGTCTCCATTAGTGATGAAAGCTCTAGCCATTAGAGATACCATCAAATTCGTGAAAGGTAGAGGGTTGAGGAACACAACAATTGAATCTGACTCTAAAGAAGTTGTTCAAGCAACAATATTCCATAATGGATGAATTCCACTGGGAGATTAGGGTGATAATTAAAGATATTCAGCAAACCAAAAGAGGAGCATGAGAAGATAAAATCTCATTAGTTCATATTAGTAGAACAACAAACCTTGCAGTAGACTGGCTGTCAAGGAATGAATTTTTATTTCAAAATGGACATTTATGGAGTAACGTCCCAAAACACCTTACTGCCACACTACAAAATGATGTAATGTATTCAACCATTCAAAGTTAATGGAATTCAATTGTTTTCATGACTAAAAAAAAAATAATAATAATAAGGGAGGTTGAAACTACGTAAAATTATTATTATTATTATTATTATTATTATTTGATTTATCTATTTAATTATGAATATAAAATATTATGAAAATTTAAAATATTTTTCTAGTATTAGCGCTACAATTTAAACCATTTAATCTACATTTCATTAGAGATACAGTGACATACGATAAATTTTTTTCACATAAGTAATATTAGAATTATTTTTTAAGCATAGTCTTAAATTAGAATTTCCATTTCAAATTTAATTTATAAAATTTTTTTATGTGTAGTATTACAAAATAAATTGTGTTATGTTAGGTAGAAAAAATAAAAAAAAAATTATGTGGTTTCAGTTCTATTGGAATATATTCCTATTGTGCAGAGTGCACACACTTACTTTAAAAAATTACTTCAAAAAGCACTGGAAACCTATCAAATTACTTTAGTTTTACTTCAACTTCCACTCTAAAATAGTAATATGTTGTCCTCATCCTGTTTCTCGACCAATATTCTTTGATGCTTTGCACTGTGTTTTTGTCAACTTCCACTCTAACAGTAACATGGAAAGAGTAGCCAATTATAATTATTATTTAATATTATAATTTTTTTCTTTTCTTTTTTATTTTTCCTTCTTCCTCTCTCTCTCTCGTCTTTTTCCTTATACTCAACAGTCTTCTTGATTAGTGTGTAAAGTAGACCAATCTTTAGTTTTACATTTATGACTATAAATGGTGGTGATCCTTCATTCAAAATTTTTTCCAAAAAAGATATTATTGGTATTACACTTGTATAGTTTTCTATGAATAACCCTCATTCTCCGTTTAAGATGACATAGACATAATTTCCCTTTTTAGCGAAAAAAAAAAAAAAAACATGACTAGATTCTAGCCAGGTGGAACTACCCTTTTTACTTAGCTTCCTACGTCTTTTTATGGGTATTTGCAGTTTTTAATTTCCTATGTTTGGAAGATTGAATATTTGACCTCTGTCATCAGCTGTGCATATGCTCTATTGAGACTAGTCTTCTTCATTGTTGTTTTGTTGCCAAATTAACAATGGAAGTACCCATATTTATTTATCCACCCTAATCCATCCACGTTAAATGGATATGGATTATTAATGGGTAATATATAAAAGTTAAATAGATAGTAGGTTTAGTGGTTTGGACAAGGGTATCCATTAATTTCGAGAGAAATTTACAGAATAGTGCAATTTTATTTTTTTAGAGAAAATTACTTGAAATACCCATTTTTAATCTTACATCATTGTTTTTTCTTCTCTCATTTTTTCTCTTTTAAAAATTTTTATTTTCTCATTTTTTCCCTCATCCTTTTTTTTTCTTTCCCTCTTTTTTAATTAATAGAGCAATAACCAATATAATTAGCGCTATATTTGCATATTTGTTGGGAAATTATTCTAAAAAAGCCTCATTGCATAAAATTTCAGATATTTTATGATATTTAATTTTTTTTTATAATTTCACGGGTTACTTTCTTACCAATGTTTTTTCTAAGTAATTTCCATTCATCATGTTCATTTACATAAAAAAGGGAAAAATTATATATATATTAGTTTAGTGTAATATTTTAATTTTTTTATAAGAAATTATAAGGTATTTTTACATCATATTAGGTATGAATTTTGATTTGATAAAACTTATAAGACAGACTGATGAGTGTGAAAACTATTGTGTTTTGAACACTCAAATGGATAGAATTAGGGCTCTTTTAGAGGCATTTTTAGCTATATAATGTTTTTATGAAGTTTTATTGCTTTTGTTTAATTTATTAGTTTTTGTTAATTTTAAGTATTTTAAGTTAATTTCGTATGACTTTGATGCTCAAGATGCATTGGAGAGCACGTAAGGAGCTACACAGAAGGATGAATTGGTTCGGGAGTCAAAGAAAATACAATTTAGGGAGAAAGTTCAAGTTTCAAGGATTGGGGATGAAGCATGGTCGTGCAGACAAAGGCGCACAACTGTGCTTGAATGGTGGAGGAGACGCACAACCGTGCATGCATAGGCGCATGACCATGCCTGACTCATTGAATCAAGATACATAGGCGCACGACCATGCGCCTGGGTGAGCATAGCCGTGCGTCCACAAACTGAGTCTTAAAATTTGAATTTTCAGCTGCTATTCTCAAGGGATTTAGAATCTCCTTTTTGTGAGTTTAAAAAGGAGGATAGAAGCCATCAAAAAGGGGCTGATACCGAACATTTTTCTTAGCTCTTCTTGACAATTTTCATTTGGAGAATAAATTTAGTTTTCCATTATTGCTATTAGTTAAAGGAATTGGTGTTGAAGATTAAGAACTTTGAAGCTTCCATTTCAGCTTTGAGTATTAGAAAAAGGGTTTCTTCCTTCCTCATTCTACTGCTATTTATTTTTAATCTACTGATGATTTTGGATTCTAGTTTAGTTATTTATTTTTTCTCTTAATAATTATGTGTGGTTAAATATTTTTAGGATTCTTACTTTAACTCATTCATGTTATTAAATTGAATTAAACCTAAATAAAAAGGCATAGTTCATTGGTTGTTATTATACTTAAGGTATTCATTAATTTGTTCACCTAACGAATGAATCTAATAGGATTTGATTGAGAGATAGATTCTGTTTAAAAAGAATAACAACCTGTTAATTATTTAATTAGTTGAGAGACAATAAAGTAATTAATATTGACTTAGAGCTAAGATTAAAATTGGTTATAAGAAGCATTTAATTAAGTGAGAGCTATAAAATTAAGTATGAATTGTAATCAATTAATTATGGGTTTATTTGAGAGAAAGATCCATAATTCTTAAAATACTCTCAAGTGAACAAAGTCTGAATTGGTTTAGGAGTTAATGTGATTCTTAGAAAAGTTAAACTAAAAGTAAGAATTCTAGTCTTTATTCATATTGTGAATTTATTTTTGTTTTTATTTTGGTAATTTAGACTTAAATTGGAACAATTTTCATTCGGTTGTCTAAATAAGTGAACACTTGACTAGCACAATACTTAATTCACAATCTATGTGGGATAATTTTTATTTACTACTTGTACAATTCTGTGCACTTGCAGATTCACACACCACAAACATTCTCACTATAAAACATTTCTACATAAAAAATTCAATAAAATATTATATTAATACTTTAAAAGTTGATAACAGATTTAGATCACTTTCATGAAGAAAAAAACTTTTTTATAAACCAAAGGCAAGACTAAGCTATGGAAGCCCAAGTAGGCAATAATCCTATGTTTTAGCTATGTAATTCATAGTTTAGTATTCAAAGAAGTGAAGCACTAAGAGCACTATGTAATTCATTATTGGCTGAAAGCATAGTTTCAGTCCTGAACTTTACATGATTAAACTCTAACACTCCTCAACTTTAATTATTTTTATTTAATTTTTAAAATTTTATTTTGAACATTTTCACCTTTTGATTTATACTTTTCTATTCTATTTAACTCATTCAATATCAAAATGGATAAAAATTTAATTTTAAATGATTTTAAACACATAAAATGTTGAAATTAATTTCAAAACATATAAATAGAATTAAAAACTAATATTAAAAAGTTTGAAATTTTTTATTTATTATTCTCTTTCATTAAGCATTATTTAAGTTTATATAAGGGTTTTTTTTGTCCATATCAGCATTAATTTATGAAATAGTTCGATTTCATGCATTATAAGAGGTTGGATAAGTTCAAAATAAAAGTTTAAAATTGAATAAAATATAATAAAAATTGAGAAACGTTAGAGGTTAATTGGATAAAATTTAGGAGTGAAACAATGTATTTGACCATTCATTATTCTCTAAAATTCTAGGCTCAAGCTCATGGCCCTGTCATGTTACTTCACTTTGGTAGCGTACAGAATTGTAAAAATTACTGTTAATACTAATATTTAATTATTATGTAAAATTAGAATATATGTAAAAAATTTTATAAAAAATAATTGAAATTAATATCAATACTAATATTTAATTACTATGTAAAATTTGAATTTATGAAAATTAATATATAAATAAATGTGTTTAAATTGATAAATAAATGGTTAAAACTGATATGAGTTATATAAATTTGGATACTCATATAAAAATAAATGGATCGTAAAGGGGTAAATGGGTGATTAAGAATTTCTCGTTCACACCTAACCTAACCGATACCTGCACAACCCATCCATTTTGTCACCATTACTAATTAACATCGTTTTTAGTGGTTCTACTTTCCCCTATTTTTGTGTTTTTCTTCTATTCCTCATTCGAAAGAAAAAAAAAAAAAAAAGTAAGGCTTGATTTCACTCACGGCCAATTGAGGGACAATCATAATCAATAGGCATGGCCTTAAGCAATCAACCTTTCACCTTTGCTCCTCAACCTACTTTTGATCTCTTTTGTAGAGCTTGTCAATATTTATAAACTTGTACATCTACGGAGGATAATTGAACACAAATGTTTGGGGTTTACCCACCCAAACTCCAAGTAAATTTATTTCATTTCCTGCATTTAGAGGATCCTATTAACAGTAATTAGTTTGAAATTAAAAATAAAAATAATTTTTAAATACAAAATTAAATATAATATTTATTTGTTAACTAAATAATAAATTAAAAATAAAAATTATTTTGTTTATTTTGTATTAGCTTTTATTTTCCTATTCAAACTCTTCCAATATTCCTATTTTATAGTTTACTGGAAAAATTGTTTATTTTCCTTCTGGGATTTTACATTCCTAATCCGAAAAGGTTGCAGATTATATATATATATATATGAATCCGACGTCGAATAGGACGAGAAAACCCCCTCTATAAATACCATCAGCGTCGCACCATTCCCTATTCACTTTTCTTATTTCCTGTTTTCTGAGTGAAAAAAAATCGGGTCCATCTAGGGTTAGGGTTTTTATTCACACAAAATCAAATCAATTGAACACAGCAACAACAACAATGTCGTGCTCAAAGAAAGTGACGCTGAAATCGTCAGACGGAGAGACATTCGAGGTGGAGGAAATCGTGGCCGTTGAGTCACAAACGATTAAGCATATGATTGAAGATGACTGCGCCGACAGCGTCATCCCTGTTACTAACGTCAACGGCAAGATTCTTTCCAAGGTCATTAGTTATTGCAAGAAGCACGTCTACGCTGAAAGGGATAAATCCTCTTCTAGGACTGCTGCTAGTACCACCTCTACTGCTACAGTTGATGATGCTCTTAAAGCTTGGGACTCTGATTTTATCAAAGTTGATCAAAATACCCTCTTTGATCTCATCATGGTAAATTTTCCCTTTTCTTGTTTATTTTTCTTGTTAGTTGTTTAGTTGGGACATGAAGGACATGCTCAATTGGGTTTCGGTGTTGTAGGCATAGATGAATTGTTTTGTTTAATTTATCTATTTTGTTTGCATCTCCATAATTAATGATTCTATTATTGGCTATTTGCTCTGTTATTTTATTTTATTTCTTTGTTGTTAATAAATCTTAATCAGAGAGATCTTATTTTCGCTTTTGATTGCATTGTAGGCTGCCAACTATCTTGACATAAAGGGTTTGCTGGATTTGGTATGCCAAACTGTGGCTGAGATGATCAAAGGGAAGACACCAGAGGAAATTCGCCAGATCTTCAACATCAAGAATGATTTCACGCCTGAAGAAGAAGAGCAGGTCCGGAGAGAGAACCAATGGGCATTTGAGTGATGGATGAATTCTTGTGGAAAAAATAGTGATTCTTTTATTTTTAGAAGTTTTAATAAAATTTATTAAGAAATTAATTAATATAATATTCATCAGTTTTTTTTTAGAGTTAGTTCATAAAATGTATGTTTATAGATAAAATAGGAATTTTATAAATTTTCAAGTATTCTATCAAAGTTTAATCAAAATTAAATTAACTTAATCAATATTTTTATATAATTATTGGGTAAGGATTTTTGCACTTTTTCTCTTGATAATTGCACTCTTTTTTGACTTTATTAATTGTTTAAATGACTTAACTATCCTTAATTTAAAATAATTATGTACCTTTCACAATTAAAATTAACTCAAAAAATTATTTAATTTATATAGATAAAAATCTAATAACTTCAATACAAATAATTTTTTTTAATTTAATAATTTTTCTATTATAATCACTAGAACTTATTATAACTTTATTAATTTGTTATGTTATTTTATTTTGTGTTCAACTTATATCGTTAGAATTTTAAACATAGTTATATTTATTTGCTAATTCAATTATGCAATATACATTTTTAGTTTTTAATGCTTTAATACTTTTAAGTGTTTATACAAATGATATTTACATTTAAAAAAATCGATGGTAAATTTAATTTTGATTATTTCAATCAGTTTTTTTTTTAATAAAAGTGATAGGATATAACACTGAAAATATTATATGTATTGAAAAATTAATATAAAATAAAATAATTAAAAAATACTTTATATGTATTAATATTTTTTTTAAAAATAGAACCAATTAAGTTGATATAAATTGATAAAGTATTCTTTTTAGTCATTTTATTTTATATGAATTTTGTCAATACATCTAATAGTTTTGTATTATATCCTATCATTTTTATTTTAAAAAAAATAAATGAAGAAAATTAAAATTAAAATTAAATTTACCCATATTTTTAAAAAAAATATATAAATATCATTTGTATAAACAATTAAAAGCAATAAACAATTAAACATTAAGAATATATTTTTCATAATTAAATCAGAAAATAAATAGAAGTATTTTAATAAAATTTTAGCAATGTAAGTTAAACACACAATAAAAGAACATAACAATTAATAAAATTATAAATAATCATGAGTGACTATAATATGAAACTATTAAATCAAAGAAAATTATTTGTATTAAAATTATTAGATTTTTATTATATATGAATAATCAAATAATGTTTTAAGTTAATAATAATTGTTGTGAAAGGTATATAATCATTAGAAATTAAGAGTAACTAAGTCATTTAAATTTTTAATAAAGTCAAAATAGAGTGCAATTATTAAGGAAATGAGTGCAAAAATCTCTACCTTAATGATTAACTTAAATCATAATTTTTTAAAAGGTATATTGCCTGGTGCCAAAAATAATAACCTTTTTGACTTTTGCAAATTTATATCCAACTTTAAACTTTGTCAAAACTAACTTTTTTTTTTTTTTATGAAATGGTTGATTGAAGATAACACAGGTGCACCATAACATCCCAGCTAGGCTGGCACCTCCTTAGCACCAACATCACCCATCCTCACTAAGAAAATAAAATTGATAAATAAATAAAACAATAATGTTAACAATAACAGCCCCGTGGGCAAAAGAAAACAGAAATGAACCTATCTAAAACGGTAACTATGAATACCCATTGCATCTTGAGAACAAGATCATTACAAGATAAAGGGTAGGTAGACCACCAGACTTCTGAATGCTGCTGAATTACGAAGGAAGCTAGCTTGTCAGCGACAGAGTTTCCTTCTCGGTATATATGAGAGGCCTGAAAACGAATTTTACTGAGGGAAGCAAGGCATTGATGCCAATCTCTACGCAACGTCCATGGAACATCATTACATTTGGACTGAATCAAGCGGACGGCATTTGAAGAATTACTTTCAATCCAGAGAGGATGAAAGTTGTAACGAAGAGCCATCTGCACTGCTCTCATGACTGCTATTAATTCTGCCTCAAAAGCAAATTTACAGCCTAGCGGAACAGCAAATGCACCAACAGACATACCATTGAATAGTCTGAAAATCCCGCCAGCACCTGATGGACCCGGAGCACCGTTTGAAGCACCATCTGTATTGACTTTAAACCAGCCAGGCCTTGGCGGGCACTAGCTGATTGGAAGGGAAACCGGAGCTGATTGAGGCATTCCGCGAACTCTAAGCTTTCAAAAAATAAGAAGCTCATCTTAAGTGTTGCTCATATGACCGACATGAAATGTTTCTGGTTCCTTTATAAATTTACACAAAGAACGAATAGCAATATTAATTGGCATGAAAGAATCGTGAAAGATAGCCTGATTGCGAATATGCCAAAGTAACCAAAAAGTAGAGCAAACCCCAACTCTCCAGAGAACTGTTAGCTGACTAGAGAATTTAATTCTCATAGCAGAGTTAAAGAACTGTAAAGGAGAGCTGTCAAAACTAACTTAATTTGCCAAATTATTTGCTACGTACATTTACATCATATGGATACAAACGATAGTTAGTTAGATTTCAATCTTACTTTATTCTTGAAATATAAAATAAGTAATGAAAACTTTATTTAATCTGTAAAAATTATTTTCATCTCTTTTTTTTTTATCCTAGTTTTAAGACTTTATATGAATATGAGATTCTAATAATAGATTTTATCAATTTTGTTAAGTTTTAAAATTTGATATAAATATGCAAATTGTTGAAAAAGTTGTAATTTTTGGTACCAATAAGTTTTTTTTTTAAAAAAAAGATAAATGCATAAATGGTGTGTAAATGTTTTCACATTTATTACACAATTAGGCATTTAAATATGCAAAAAATTTCTAAACTAGCATCTTTAGCAAGTTTTACATGTTAAAGTATTTATCTGTCTTATTTTGAATGGTAAATTAACTTAAATACTCTTCTTTTATATTAAAATTTATTTTCTTTGTTATTCTAATGATTTTTTAAAAATTATTGAAAATGAAAAAAATATATTTTTAATTTATTATATTAAACTGGAAAAAAATTAAATACCTATTATTTTTATTTTATTTTATTAATTATAGTGGTTGAATTTAATTTTTTATTCATAATTTTAGTCAAGTAAAATTTTTATTTATTAAAAATTATTTTATTTTTTATCATTTAATTATAGTAAATGAATTTTCACTTGTATTTTTATTTTAGTTAAACGGTATTTTTCTTGTCACTCTTTAGGTAAATTTAATATTTTTATTTATTTTAATTTTTTAATAATAATAATTTAATTATTTTATTTTATTTTAATACTATTCAATATATTTTTCTTTCAAATGTAATATATATAAGTGAAAGAAGTTATTTAAATTGAAAAAAATGAATCTAATATAAAAAGAGCATTTAAGTCAATTTACTGTTTAAAATAAGACACATAAATGCTTTAACGTGTAAACTTAATTAAAAAAAATTATTTAAATACTAAAATAACAAAAGTGAAAAGGTTCGGACACCATTGTGTATTTATCTCTTTAAAAAATAATGTATAGTTAAATGTTAAACAAATATTGAAGATATGGAGTAGAATTCGTTAAATAAAAAAATTATTAATATTGCAAATAGAAATAGACTTTAAAGGCTGAATAATTTAATTTTCTTAAACGAATCATTATAATATTTTTCATATGTTATTTAAAAAAAACCATAACTTTATTAAAAAAAAATAAGATAATAAGATTTTAAACGAACGTTAAAAAATATGGGCACAGCTAAATTATACAAGTTTGTGCCAGCACAATAAAGTATATTAGATATTTTATTCTCATTTTTGAGGATCAGATATTATTTTTATTATGTAAACCTTCTATTAATTGAACAATTATTTATATTGAAGATAAATCTTGAAATATAGTAATTTAGGTTGAGTTAACTTTTACATTTTTGTTTAATATTATAAAATTTATATAAATTTTATTTATTTATTTATTAATGTATATCTTTGTATTTATTTTATTTGTATAAATACATATATGTAAAAAAAAATTATATTCATAAATAACTCATCCTTTAGATATTAAATAATTTTTTTTTCTATTTGTTAGTTTTCCTACTTATTATTTCCAGGTTCAAGGTTTTTCAAACTTCAATAGTATAAGTGCACCCATCTTCCACCGAAATTTACCTTGGCCATTGAAATGTGGGTGAAAAAATATGTCATTGGACACTGTATAAATAGTATGTTGCAGGTCCTTAAAATGATAGGATGAGACCCATATCAATTGAAACGTCATATAAACTGTGGAATAAATACATATACATATAGCAAATGCTTGAAAGAATATCCATTTTGTTTTCTCTCTGTTCATAGCATGTACTGTTCATAGTTATTATATATTGTCTTTCCTAAATTGGGTGGTTTTTTTTGGTTAATTTCTAACAAAAAAACCACCCAAATCCATTAGTTTCTTTAGTTTCTTAGTCATAGTTTGTTGTTAATAAATAATTTTGTTAAGTTTATTATGTGTGGTGATAGCTATTTTGATAGCTTTGTTGATAGCTATTTTGAAAGGGCACTTTTGCATATGGATCTTGTTGGATCTCAAGCAAGAAGCCATCAACAATCAATGGAAGGAAGAAGGAATGGTGAACTCCACATTTTCAGCTCCACTGTCCAAGCTTCTAATGTATCTACTCTGCTCTCCAACACTAATGGTCACTTCAAAACCATTGTTGGGTTGATGAGTTATCAAAAACTCATACTGGAGCTTTTCCTTTCTCCATGGCTGCTTGTGCTGTTGCTAAAGAAGATGACGCAAAAACCTATCCTTTGCAATTCTAGGGTTTCTATAATGCAGAAGAAGTATGTGGATATGAGTTTTAAGGTGTGGGCTTTTATCTTTTCTCTTTGTAATTGGACCCTAATGTCTTCTCCTTTTATATTTTGATGAAATGAAATGGTTTATAGTTCAAAAAATACATATACGTATATGTATGAAATAGGAGGACAGTTTGGTAATTGGCAAATTCAAAATTAATTCCCATGTGTTATTTTTCTTGTCTAAGGAGTGGTTATTTTGGGTTAATTGCATAGGAGGTTACCAAATTTTACATTAAAATGTCATTTTTGTTCCATAATTTTAATTTGTATGTTTCTGTTACAAATATCGATTTTAATTACATAGAGAAGTCATCCAAAATAATTTTAACTATTTTAGATAATGTGGCACACCAGAGTTACTACATTGTAGTCCAACTCAAAAAATGTCATGTCATATTACCATGCCACCTTCTTCATAAGATTGTTGATCATAATTTACTTTTTTTTTTTTTTTTTACTTTTTCACACTCAATCTTATAAATTATGATCAACAATCTCATGAAAAAGGGTGACATGGTAGTGTAATATAATAATTTTCATTGAATTGGACTATAATGTGGCAATTTGGTATTGCCTTAGCAAATTTTTATTGAATTGGACTATAATGTGACAATTTGGACTATAATAGTAATTAGTTTCTGAGGAGTTTTGCTATGTTTGATCTGTTTGCTAACATTGTTCATTGTCTTTTCATTTTTTGTGATTTATAGATTTATGTGGTTTTTTGTCAATTTCTGACAAAAAACCACCCAAATCCTATGTTTTCTTTATTTGTGATATCTTGTTGATAAATAATTATTGTTGAGCTTTTCATACCATTTTACAGTTATATCTATTTTGTTAAGGAGATGTTGAAGAAGGATTTTATTGAATCACTCCCACAAGAAAGAAGCCAACAATAAGCAAAGGGAGGAGGATTTAATGATGAAGCTCATACGATTTTCTATCCAAATATCCAAACTTCCACCGTTTCCCACTGTAAGACAATGGAATTAGCTACATTTAGTGGTGTTCTGAAAAGCCCAAATCTACTTCTTAAGTGCTTTGAAGAATTTGGTCATCAAATCTCCCACTATAACGACTTTCTCAAGATCATTGATGGGTTGAAGAGTTTAGAGAAACTCATTCTCAAGCATTATTTTCTTTTTTTCAGCTATGACTGTAGGAGCTTTAGTACTGCCTTAGCAAAATTAGGATTTTCCTTCCGAAGATGATTATTGTGGATGATGGGTTTTCAAATGGTTTGAGCTGATGTTAAAGTTATATGTTGATGGGCCTCCAATGTATTATCCTATTCTTATCTAATGAAAATTATTTTGAGTTGTTCAAAAGAGTAATAATTATTTTTTCATTTTTTTTTTCAATTTTCACAATGAAGGTATCTATAACTTAATGGATAATTTTAGAGTGACTTTGATTTTTATGTACTTTATTTCTACTTTGCTTTTAAATGAGAGTATTGAATCATCCAATGGTGATTATTAATAAAGTAAAGTTTACTTTGTAAAAAACAAAGTAACTATAGGCTACACTTAAATTAATACTGTTTAATATTTTAATTATTTTTTGACAATTTTAAGAATAAACCATCTCATTAATTAAGTGAATTAAAAAAGAATTAGTATTATTATTCATCTTTTATTATAAAAATTTAAAATAATTTTTAAAAGTAGATTGACTATGTGATAAACAAAATAATCTAATGATGCTCATTATATGTGTGTTTGGCATAAATGAATTTTATAAAATTTAATAGAGTTCATTTAGAAGTTGAATTGAGTATATTTGATTTAAATGAAAATTTTGTAAAATTTATTTAATTTTTAATTTTATAAAATTGTTTATTATTGAACCAAAATTTGAAGAGTTATTAAGATTTTTTTAATAAGTTTTATCTTACAGTATATTCATTTAAATTAACCACACTTTATTAAATAAATTTTTTAATTTAATAAATTAATTTTTAGTAGAATTGAATCAAATAAGGTTGCCCAACTATGCCAACGATAATTGGTATCCACAAATCATAATGAAATGAAACACCTTTTGGTATCCACAAATCAGTGTCACAGTACCATTATCTTCTTCACTTTTCTAATTTTAAGTGTTTTCTTGCCTGAATACAGTAACAGCAGCAACAATGTCGAACTCAAAGAAAGAACGCGGAAATCGTCAAATGGAGAGACATTTTAGGTGGAGGAAATCGTGGCCGTTGAGTCACAAATGATTAAGCATATGATTGAAGATGACAGTGTCGACAGTGTCATCCTTGTTCTTAATGTCGCCAGTAAGATTCTTTCCAAGGTTATTGACTATTGCAAGAAGCACGTCTACTCTGAAAGCGATAAGTCCACTTCTAGCATTGCCCCTATCACCACCGCTGCTGCTAGTAGTACCTCTACCATCACCCCTGATGATGCTCTTAAAGATTGGAAAGCTTATTTGTTAAATGTTGAAGAGAGTACCCGATCTGATCTTGTCACCATGGCTGCTGCTAGTACAACCGCTGATGATGCTCTTAGAGATTGGGATGCTGATTTCATCAATGTTGATCAGAGTACCCTATTTGATCTCATTAAGGTAATTTTGCCCTTTTCTTATTTATAATGTTTAGTTGTTCGTAGATTTTTAGTAGAATATGCCTTTTTTTGTTTGATTCTTTTATTTAATTGTGAGTAATTTATAGTTTATATGCTTTTTTTCTTAATAATAAAATTACAAAATATGTATGCGGGTACATAAAATTGTTATTGTTGATGATATGATATGATATAAATTTCTTAACTATCAGGTTTCTGCATTGGCATTGTACGTGTATAATTACAAATAGGTATTTTTTCCTTATGTATATAATTAGTTGCTGATAGATTGTTTATTACTTTAGGATGTGCTAGCTTAATTTATCTGTTTTGATTGTATTTGGGTTCTATATCTTGATAATTAATGAATATGATATTTTGTATATTGATTTTGGTAGTTCTCTTTCATTTATTATTATGATCTTGCTCAGTATTTTTTAATGTTGGTTAGTAGCTCTTTTACTTTGCAATTGATTTTTTTTAGGCTACTAACTATCTTTTTTTTTTTTTTTTTGGTATGAATCATGGCAAAAAGGCCGAACAAAGCTTAACTACTGTTGAGGCTGCTTGAAGCAAGCCTACTACAATCATAGGACAGAAAATTTTTTAATGTTGTCGGGGGAGAGGAGATAATAACAGGCTCATAAAACTTCTGTTTGGCCCCTTCTTTCGCGAGCCAGTCTGCACAATCATTTGAGTCTCTACTTGTATGAGAGAAATTGACTT
>CATIWM010059427.1:0-16340 GCA_949671775.1 Mallotus repandus
T
Source organism: Mallotus repandus (assembly GCA_949671775.1). Classification (NCBI taxonomy): domain Eukaryota; kingdom Viridiplantae; phylum Streptophyta; class Magnoliopsida; order Malpighiales; family Euphorbiaceae; genus Mallotus; species Mallotus repandus. The sequence continues at coordinate 2 of CATIWM010059427.1, forward strand.
GAATTCAAGATGAAGAAGATGATATTTTTAGAGCTATTGAAGTTGCAGAGAAAATATGAAGAAGAAGAAGTTACTTTCTCTTCTCTTAATTGAGGTTTTTATATCTTGAATGGTGATGAGGTGTCAAAAGGAGATTGGCTATTGCATTATGGTCATTATTGTAGCGCGTCAGAGGTGTCAGAGTCATCACATAAGGAATGGGCTCATTAGAAGTGTCAGGACGACTATACCTCTGAATAAGACACCTTGCCTATGAGTAGGCGGCATTTAATGCATAGCAGAGGTGCATTTTTAGTATGAATTTAGCCAGATCGGCAACATGTTCCTAGTAGTATACGACCATAATGGAAAGTTAGAGGTCACAGCTTCAAGAAGAGTGATGACGTGTCAGCTTAGTCAATGGTTAATGTGCCACGTGTTAGCTCATGATAGGCCAAATTTTTCATGTACCATAACTATAAAATAATTAAATAAAAAGAAAAAAACATAAATAATTGGTAACAAAATTAAAATTATATGATTAAATTTTTAGAATGTATTTCCGAATGGAAATCATCTCCTATTGATTAATTGAAACATATTCATGTGCAAGACAATTTTTTCCTATTTAAAATGTTTGTTCTAATGTGCAAGGAAATATGGTTTGTAAGAAATCCATTATACTTTACCTAAAAGGTGCTTTGTTACAAGGGGTCAAGCTAGCAACATCCATGTAGTAGTTACTATAGGTGGTTTATGAGATCAATTGCCTTAATTTGCTTTATATGTTATTAATTTAGAGGAGAACATACTCCTGATTTATTTCACTATTCAATTCATTTGCCAAAAAGTTCAAATTTTCTCTTAAGATCAATTTAGCTCTGTTAAACGTTCAGGAAATAGAGTAAGTCATCTCATAGCTAAGTTTGCGTTAATTGTTGAAGATTTTCTTTTTATTTTTCTATTGCCATTATTTCACTACTAACTATTATTCCTTTTTATTCTTTAATAAATGGAGCTCCTTTCAAAAAAAAAAAAAAAAACAGAAAAGGAAAAAAGGGGCATGCACAAAAATAAGCTTTTAAAATTAAACCATATCTTTTGAAATAAAGACTTAGATTGTTGCTGACATTAGCACTTGTATAATTGAACTTGGCATGAGGTTTATTAGAGAAATTGGTTTTATAGATTTTACTCATATTGAAAAAGAATGCTTGTAACATTATCAAACTTGTGGGTAGCTAAAATGACTCATTGTTCATGCTAGCAAATAATCACTGCTAAAAAGGACCTTCACAAGTGCTATTTACTCCGCCTAGGGGTGGCCACGGGCCGAAAAAAATTGGCCTAGAACTGGGTGAGGACCAGTTTATGGTTGGTTCAAATTTTTTTGAACCATGAACCATTGGTTCAACGGTTTCAAATTGGATTTTATATAAAAAAAAACTTAAAAATATTGTGATATGGATGTGACCACGCTGGAAGATGGTGGTGGCATTTCCAGAGATAAAGCTAAGGATGGGCTTGATGGAGAGGACAACAAGAAATCCAAAGTTAAAGCTAAGGATCCATTAAGCATGCCACAAGGCCCAATTACAAGGTCAAGATCCAAGAAGCTACAAGATGCTTTAATTGGCTATATGCAAGATTAGGCTAGTCAAGGAAGTTCAATTGATTATGCTAGGTTTGGCCCAAGTGAAGACACAACTGAATGAGCTTTGTTTCATGTTTTGCAAGTCCAAATACATTAGGAATAATGTGGGCTAGTATATGGGCTGAAATCTTTTATTTAAGCCCAAAACTATGTTATTTGTTATTATGCTTATGTGGCAGCTAGGTTTAATAGTTTCATTAGGGTTTCTTATGTTAGGATATTATAAAAACACCCCTTATGGTACATTTTTAATCAGATTGGATTTTAATAAAAAATATTTTTGTTCCCTTTGCATATTTGCTTGAATTCTTGAATTCTTATTGAATGCATAAACCACTTATCAAGGAATTGATCTATCCTTGTGGAGTGTTAAGGGTTAGGGTTTAAAGAACTTAGTTTTCTTTAGGTTCTAATCTTGATCAACCAAACTTACAATTTGATTTAAGCGATTCTTGGGTTTATAAAATTCAATTTGTTCTTGGGTTTCTAAGATAGTAATTCACAGGTTCATAATCATTAGGGTTCGTGGTTCTATTCCTTGGAGGTTCTTAACATGTCCAAGTTGTACCTCGATGTTGTGGATCAAAGAGGAATGATTCTTTACAATTTGATCAAATTTGGCCTCCATTCTCTTTAAGTTCTCCTCATGGCTAGACAACTTATTTGTGATGACATCTAAAAATTTATCTAGTTTATTCTTTATAGATGCCATCCCATCTTGTGGTGGACGCTGAAATCCTGATGGTGCTTGTTGTCTTTGGAAGTTGTTATTATTGTTGTGGAAGTTTGGTGCAGCCAAATTGTTGTTATTACTTCACGAAAAATTCGGATGATTTCTCCACCTCAGATTGTAAGTGTTAGAGTAGGGATTATAGGCTTGCCTTCCTTGAAATTGATTGCCAACAAAATTAACTTGCTCTTGATATCCGTCTCCCACCATACCTACATCAAAAACACCATATTCATTATTAGAGTTCCCCATAAAATTACAATTTTCATGTGAAGGGCCTGGATTATTTTTATTGGTGAGGTTGCCAAGTTGCTTTGTCAATGCAGAAATTTGAGCTTGAAGGGCTGTCACTAAGTCAACTTCTAGCCTTCCCATTTTTTTTGGTTGATGTACTCTTTCTGAAGACCATAAATAATTATCAAGTGACATTTTATCCAAAAGTTGTGCTGCCTCATCCAATGTTTTCCTCATAAAAAATCCTCCAACCATAGCATAAATGGAATCCCTTATGATACTTGTGACTCCATTATCAAATGTTCTTATCAACACATCTTTAGGCAATCCATTGGGCAACTTCTCTGCAGTTTTGTAAACCTCTCCCAAGCTTCACTCAAGGATTCATGCTCAAATTGTTAAAATGAAGTGATCTCCTTCACCACCTTAGCTGTCTTAAATGGAGGAAAATATTTTGCCAGGAATGCTCTAGCCAAATCATTCCAGTTAGTGAAAGAACCATGTGGTTAAGACTTCAACCATATCTTAGCTTTGTCCTTGAGAGTGAATGGGAACAATCTCAGCCTCAATGCATCATTGGACACGCCATTGTATTTAAGTGTGTCACAAATTTCCAAAAAATTTGCAATGTGGTCATTTGGGTCTTCATTAAGCATCCCATAAAATTGGACAGTTGATTGGATCATCTGCAACAAGGCCGGTTTGATCTCGAAAGTATTGGCTTAAACATTTGGTCTCATGATGCTTTGCCTTGTGCCTCCCAAACCGGGCATAGATGTGTCCAACAATACCATTGTATCAGTTTGATTCTCATTGTTTGCATCGTGTTTAACTCTTCTAGCAAGCGTCTTCTATTTTCCTTCTCAAACCTTGTGAGTTCCAGTATGTAAGTGAGTGGATTCTTGCCTAATCATCGGGTATTATGCATACACCGAAAAAAATTCGTATTATTCCTGAAAATCGAGTTAATTAGCTTCACAACATAAAACCTACAAAAACAAACCACTAAGTTAATTCTTAAATGAAATAAAATAATCAACAATAAAATAATTACTCATGAACTTGATTAATTGAGACAATAAATAAAATAAAATAAATATCATGAAATAAAAATAAGATAAAATAAATAATTCACAAAATGACAACTAAAAATAAAAATAAGAAACTAAAAAAATAGAATTTATTTATATAACTAATCATATAAAGATGAACCACTCAACAAAAAATTAATAAAAGTTGACTAAAATATGTCATAAATGGAAACGTGAAGCCATGCATAACAACATAATAAATAATAGCCAATGAAATGAAGACAAAAAAAAAAAGCTAAACCATGCAATACACATGAATGACAAAACATATACGAATAACGTACACGAATATATTTAATTCACTATATTAAATCATATAAATAATGAATGATAAATAAAGGAAATAAACGAATATTTAATAAACTACACAATAATAATCAATAGAAATAAATAAATAAACAACAATATTTTATTAATCAATTTAAAGGCTTGCCAAAAAGTGAATTTAATAAAATATATAAAAAAAAACATAACATTAAAAACTAATAACAATAGTCAAAACCTAATTAATTCACAAAAAAAAATTCTGCAATAAAAATAAATAAGTAAATTAAAATAAAAAAATGGTGCCTTAATCCAACAAAAAATTAAATCAATCATATACAAATGTACATCACATGTGCTTATGTCCAAATTCATGCACCGTTTTGCAAATTGTTCCAAATTCACATATGGTTGTGGGTGGCAACCAAGCTCAATTATTAATCAAAATTAGTAATGACTTTCAAGAGGCTGCTTCTTATATTCATCTGCATGTGGAGAAGAAAGTAGAGGAGATGATTAATGACTTAAAAGACTAAAACATACTTAAAATATGCATTAAACATACTTAAAAACTACTACTATTAATATGTAATCATCAAGACATCATTTAAAGTGTTAAATAGTTATTGGATCAAATTTATTGTGAAAAATACCTTGAGCCAAACTTAGTTTCTTTCACATTTCTTGTAAACAAACTCTTGTTAAGTTTGTATTTACTCATTTAATGATATTTGGGTGTATATTTAGTTGATAGGATTCCTTTCATATACTCTTTCTTGGGATTAAGAAGTGGGAGATGAGGATCAATTAACTTTAGATTGGTGTTATGCCTTGCAAAAATACTTTAACTAGAAGAGGTTATGTGTTAGCCTTGAAAACACTTGTGGAAAGGCTTAAGTATGAACCTTGAAAGCACTTGCGAATTGCTTTGGTGTGAACCTTGAGAAAACACCTGTAAAAGTTTGTGAGTGAGCCTAGAAAATTCATTGTGTAAGGGTTTAGTGTCAAGCCTTAAAAAACTCTTGTAACAATTTTAGTTAATAAGATTGGAATGGGTTTGCTAATCCTAACTTGGGGTTAAGTTAGGTAGAAATGTAGGATTGGTTATAATTCGAAGTCCCTAAATTACTTGTGCCAATGTTGTTCATATCTTGTTCTTCAATATTGTCTTTTAATTCTTAGTTTTTTCTTAATATTCTTTAAAATTCCTATTAACCCTATTCACCCCCTTTAGTGCTCCTACAATTGGTATCAGACCTTGGGTTTTAGATATTTAGTTGCTAGAATTCAAGATTGTGGGGAGTGAATCTTTTCTTTTTAAACCTTAGACCTTTATTTGATGGAAGTAATTACACCCATTGGAAGCATAGAATGGAGATTTCTTTAGATAGTGATCCTATAAGATAATGGGATGTAATTTTGGATGGATGGAATCCTCCTATAGAAAGAGTGGAAGGGGTTAAATTTTCAAAAAATAGAGGGAGATGCTCATAAGAAGAAAAGAAAAGAAAATTTAAAAAACAAGAGAGCCATGACCTTTATCTTTACTTCTATATCAAGAGAGTAATGAGGCAAGGTTCAATATTGCATTTAGGCTAAGGAGACGTGAGAGACCTTGTAGAACCATCATGAGGGCAACATTAAAGTAAAATCCATTAAGGTTCAACTTTGTGTGTATGAGTATGAACTATTCAAGTTAAAGACTTAAAAATCTATCATAAAAATGATTAATAGGTTGAATGCTCCCCTAACAACTTTAAAGAAGCTTAGTATTGACTATTCAAGAGAAGAAATGAATACCAAGATTCTAAAGATACTTCTAAAAAATGATTGAGAGTCTAAACTAACCTCTATTGAAGAGGCACATAATCTTTCAAAACATTCAACCAATGTGTTTATTGGTGAGCTTCTCACTCATGAGCTCACCTTGAGCCAAAGGCAAAAGGAATAAAAAATAAAATAGGAAACAAAGAAGAGTTTAGCACTCAAAGTATCACAAGACTCAAGTGATAAAAGTGAGCTTGAAGATTTAAGTGAAGATGATGAAGAAATTACATCATTTACTAGATACTTCATGGAGTACTTAAAGATGAAAAGCTTGAGCAAGCACAAAGAGTCCAAGAGGAGTAACTCCAAAAAGAATAAATAAATCTTATGCTATAATTATAAGAGGTTAGGGCATATTAGAAGTGATTTTCCCAAGATCAAGCATAAGTACAAGGGAGTAAAGGAAAGGAGAAAAGCCTTCAAAGCTACTTGGAATGACTCTTCTGAATTAGAGATAGAGGAGGAGCAACAAGAAGCTACCAATTTTTGGTTTATGGTATTAGAGGACAACCATAAGGTACCCTCTACTTCTTACTCTTCTTGTGACTTGTGTGATGATGATAAGGTACTTGATGATGAGAGATCCTTAGTAACAAAATTAGTTTTAAAATGTGAAAAATTATTTTATAAGAAAAAACTTTATAAACAAAAGTTTTTAAAATTGTCTAAGAATTTTGAAGATTTGAAATTAGAATTTTCAAGTATTATTTCCTAAAATGAGAAGCTATCTCATGATTTGAAAGCCTCTCTATCTTTGAAAAATAATTTTGTTAAAACTAGAAAAGAAAATGATTTACTTTCAAAAGAAATTTTCATAACTAAAGGACTCCATTTTCAAGCTTCACAAAGGAAAAGAAACTCTTGATAATCCCTTAAACTTATAAAGATTTCCAAGTAAGAAATATGGACTTGGTATTTCTAGTGGAGCCTCTGTATCATCAAGTCCCCTAAATTTATTAAGTCTACTCTTCCCTTATCCCCATTACTTGTAAAAGCTCTAAAGCTCAAGATTCTAAGACCAAAAGTCTTAAGAATCTAAAGGTCAAGCCTCAAAAGGCTAAAATTTCAAGGCTAAGGTGAAGAAAGCCCAACCACATTATGCATTTATGTATCACAATAAGTGGTATGCCAATACACATTTTACACCTTAAAACTTTATGCATTGTTGTGATTGTGAGATGCATACTAATCTTAGAACTTTTATGTCCACGAAAGTTACAAACCATCATAAATATAATAAACTTATAAGGTTTGGTAAGCAAAATAGATTTTTAAAAATTAAATGTTTTTATTACATGAAATTCGGACACATTAATAATGTGTGTTACTATATAAAACTTCCTCTTAACCTTCTACCTATGGACTAATTTGAGAATCAGAAACCTAGATCAATTAGGTTTTGAATTCAAAAGGTGTATTGATGTTTCATTTTGCTATTTTGTGCTAATTAATGATGAGCCAATAAAACCAATTTATTTGATTTGTCATTAATGCAAACATCAATATATCCAAAGAGAATTTGATAATTTGCATGAATAAAATGATTTGCATAATTTTGACATACTATTTTCACATTATTTTTTTAATATTTTGCATTTAATATTTTTCATTTGGCATCATTTTTCACTTAGTATGCCTTATTACTTAAAAATCTCTTTGGACTACATATTGAGAATCATGCTTGCTATTGGCAATCCTTTAATATATATGTTATGCTTGGCATACATTTCACTTTTCAAAAATAATTTTTCACTTAATTTCTACTAGGTACCAATTGATATTATAACTTTTTCATTTGGTTCACTACTTTTTTCAAATTGATTTCCTTATTTTTTGCACTCATTTGATATTTGGTATCCATTTCATTTTTAGTGTTTTTTTTTTCAATTGGTATCATATATCTTATTTGATTTACTTTCTTATATTTTATTTGACTTTTGTTTCTTCCCTTTTTTACTTTGATAAAGGAGGAGAGAAATTTGTCATTTTGAATGATAATGACAATACTTGAATTAAGAAAATGCCAAAAAAATGGGGAAAACTTCAATACTTGATATATTTGATTCAATGTTTGAAATGTTACACTCACCTTATCATAGATAGAGGGGGAGAATTTTTTAAACCCCTTGGTATATGATTGAGGGGAAGTATAGTGAAAAAAAGCACACATAAACTTAATATTTTTAATTATCATTCAAAAATAGATTATAAAAGTAAAAAACTGGGAGATTATTGACCCTTTCCATGAAAAAGGTCATGATCAATCTCAAGTTAACCTTTGTTTTGAATTTAATAATTAATTTTAGTTGTTGCATGTGCATTTGAGATAGGTTCAAAGGTTCAATCGATAGGCCTTGAATTAAAGTTCTAACAAGGTCATTTGAAGGTTGGATTACCCTTTACGATCCTGACACGATTGTAAGAAGGGCCACAGGCATGAACCAGATGAAGAGTTGAGTTGTGAAGAGCTCTGTACCCCTTGCGGTAGTAAGCAGGTTGCTAATAATTGTGAGCAGCAAAATTCCTGCAAAAAGTGAAAGAAATATTAAATGAAGATGGAGGTTTGTTAGGGACAAAAATGAAAGCTCCAATAACTATATTTTGGCCCTTCCACTATAAATACAAGCTCAATACATCATTTAAAGTGTTAGAGGGTTGGTGGATGAAATTTATTATGAAAAATTCACTAAGCCAAACATAGTTTCTTTCACATTTCCCTTTATATATTCATTTCTTTTAAATAAACTCTCATTGAGTTTGTATTTACCCATCTAGTGAAAGTTTGGTGTGTGTTTAGTTGATAAACATTTTTAATTACTCTTTCTTGGGATTAACAAGTGGGTAGTGAGGATCAATTAACATTAGATTAGTTTTGTGACTTATTAAAACACCTTGATTGTAAGAGGTTGTATGTTAGCCTTAAAAATACATGTGGAAAGGTTTATGTGTGAAACTTAAGAATACTTGAAAATTGGTTTAGTGTGAGCCTTAAGAAAAATGCTTGCAAAGTTTTATGAGTGATCCTAGAAAATTCATTGTGTAAGGGTTTAGTGTTAAGCCTTGAAAAACACTTATAACAATCTTAGTTAATAAGATTAGAATGGGTTGGCAAATCCTAACTTAGGAATAAGTTAAATGGAGATGTAGGATTGGTTATAATTCGAACTCCCTAAATTGCTTATGTCAATTCTCTTCATCTCCTGTTCTTCAATCTTGTCTTTTAATTCTTAATTTTTTCTTAATCTTCTTTAAAAATCCTATTAGCCTTATTTACCTCCCCCCTCTAGGGCTCCTTCAATTGGTATTAGAGCTTAGGTTTTAGGTACTTAGTTGCTAGAATTCAAGATTATGGGGAATGCTTCTTTTTCTTTTCAAACTTTTAGACCTTCTTTGATGGAAGTTATTACACCCATTGGAAGCATATAATGGAGCTTTATTTCAATAGGGCTCCTATAAGGCTGTGAGACGTAATATTAGATAGGTGGAATCCTCTTATAAAAAGAGTGGAAGGGGTTGAAGTTCCAAAAGATAGAGGGAGATAGTCATAAGAAGGAAAGGAAGAAAATTTCAAAAACAAGAGAGCCATGACCATTCTCCTTGCTTCTATGTCAAGAGAGGAAGAAGCCAAGGTTCAACATTACATTTTATCCCAGAAGATGTGAGACGCTTTAGAAAACCACTATAAGGGCAACATTCAAGTAAGATCTAAGAAGGTTCAACTCTATATGTATAAGTATGAACTTTTTAAGATGAAGCCTCAGGAATCTTTTACCAAAATGATAAATAGGTTGAATGCTCTCTTAACCACTTTAAAGAAGCTTAGGAATTACTATATAAGAGAAGAAGTGAAGAGGCACATAAGCTCTCAAAACTTTCCACTGATGTACTTATTATTAAGCTTTTCACTTATGAGCTTACCTTAAAGCAAAGGTAAGAGGGGCAAAAGAGCAAAGAGGAAAGAAAGAAGAGCTTAACACTCAAAGCATCACAAGACTCAAGTAATGAAAATGAGCTTAAAGATTCAAGTAAAGATGATGAAGAAATTGCATCATTCGAAAGATATTTTATGGAGTACTTAAAGAAAAAAAAACTTGAGCAAATAAAAAGTCTAATGCTATGAGTGTAAGAGGTCAGGGCACATTAGAAGCGATTGTCCTAAGTTTAATCACAAGTAAAAGGGAGCAAAGGAAAAGAGAGAATCCTTCAAAGCTACTAGGGATGACTATTCCGAATTAGAGATGGAGGTAGAGCAATAAGAAGCTATCAATCTATGCTTCATGAAATTAGAGGACAACTATGAGGTACCCTCTAGTTCTTACTCTTCTTGTGATGACTTGTGTGAGGATGAGCTTGATAATGATGAGAGCTCCTTAGTAAGAAAAGTAGTTTTAAAATGTCATAAATTATTTTTTAATAAAAAACTTTATAAATAAAACTTTTTAAAATTGTCTAAGAATTTTGAGGATTTGAAATTAAAATTTTTTAAGTGCTATTTCCTCAAATGAGAAGCTATCTCATTATTTGAAACTCTCTCTATCTTTGAAAAATGATTTTGTTAAAAATACTATAGAAAATGAATTACTTTTAAAAGAAATTTTAGAAATTAAAGACTTTATTTCCAAATTTCACGAAGGAAAGGAGACTCCATATAATCTCTTAAACTCACATAGTTTTTCAAGTGAGAAATATGGACTTGGTTTTTCTAATGGAGCCTCTACATTGTTAAGTTCCCTTATATTTGTCAAGGCTACTCTTCCCTTATCCCCCATTCCTTATGAGAGCTCTTAAGTTTAAGATTTTAAGTCCAAAAGTCTTAAAAATCCAAAGGCCAAGCCATTAAAGTATAATATTTTCAAAGCTAAGGCTAAGAAACCCTAACCACATCATTCATTCATGTATCACAATAAGAGGCACACCCATAAACACTTTACACCTTAAAACTCTATACATTGTTGTGATTGTGAGATGCATACTCATCCTAAAACTTTTATGTCTATGAAAGCTACCAACCATTATAACCATAAGAAACTTATAAGGGTTGGTAAGCAAAATAGATTTTTAAGAATTAAATATTTTTATTACATGAAATTAGAACACATTAATAATATTTGTTACTATAGAAAATTTTATCTCAACCTTCTACCTATATACTACTTTGAGAATCACAAACCTAGACCAATTAAAGTTTGGCTTCAAAAGGTTGATTGATGAGAGTTTTGTTCTTTTATGCTAATTAATGATAAACCAATAAAAGTAATTTATTTGATTTCTCATTAAATATGCAAACATCAACGTGTCCAAAGAGAATTTGACCCTTTGTATGATTAAATTTGTATAATTTTGACATGATATTTTTTGTTATTTTTTCAATATTTTGAATTTCTCTTTTTTGGCATCATTTGGCACTTAGTATGCCTTATTCCTTGAAAATCTATTTGGACTACATATTGCGAATCATGATTACTGTTGGCAATTCTTTAATATATATGTTATGCTTGACATATATATTTAACTTTTCATGACTACATTTTCACATAATTTTTATTAGGTGCCAGTTGGTGTTACACCTTTTTCATTTGGTTCACCACTTTTCAAATTGGTACGCATTTTTTTGTATTCATTTGATATTTGGCATCCATTTCATTTTTTGGTGCCTTTGTTTTTAATTGGTATCATTCCTCTTATTTGATTTACTTTCTTATATTTCATTTGATATTTTTATATTCTCCTTTTTAACTTTAATAAAGGGGAGAGATATTTGGCATTTTTAATGATAACGACAATGCTTGAATTAATAAAAGGCCAAAGAACTAGGGAAAACTTAAATACTTGATATATTTGATTCAATGTTTGAAATATTTAACTCGCCTTAGCATATATTAAGGGGAAATTTTTTTAAAACCCTTAGTATATGATTGAGGGGAAGTATAGTGAACAAAAGTATACACTTAGTGTTTTTAAGTATCATTCAAAAATTGATTGTCAATGTTAAAAAAAAAAAAAGAGATTGTTGACCCTTTGTATGATCAATCTCAAATTAACCTTGGTTTTAACTATAACAATCAATTTTAGTTGATAACTTGTATGTTTAAATGTTCATTTAAGCTATATTCAAAGGGGCATTCAATAGATCTTGAATTGAAGTCTAAACAAGGTCATTTGAAGGTTGGATTGCCCTTCATGATCTAGTCATGATTGTAAGGAGGGTCATGTGCATGAACCAAATGAAGAGTTGAGTTGTGAAGAGCTCTACACCCCTCACGGTTTGCCCTCACAATCGTGCGAGGACCCTCACAGTTGTGAGAAGGGTGCTCACAATCGAGAGCTTCTTGGTAGCCTTTGTAACTACTAGTTCAGAGCTCCAATGGCTATATATTTGATCCTCATGACTATATTGTAGTCTTTGTAACTTCTAGTTTAGAGCTCCAATGGCTATATATTTGATCCTCATGACTATGACACCTCCCCTCATGATAATGAGAAATAAAATTCTTGGAAAAGTGAAAGAAAAATTAAATGAAGATGGACATTTATTAGGAATGAAAATCAAAGCTCTAACAACTATATTTTACTCAAGATAAGGCACTGACATGTCTTCATCGACATTTTTTTTCAATTGAAAGCTAACTATAAAGACTTTAGAGCCCCTCCACTATAGATACAAGCTCAAGACATCATTTGAAGTGTTAGAGATTTGTTGGATCAAATTTATTATGAAAAAATTCATTAAGATAAACTTAGTTTCTCTCACATTAATCTTTATATATTCATTTCTTGCAAACAAACTCTTATTGAGTTTGTATTTACCTATCTAGTAAGAGTTGAGCATGTGTTTAGTTGATAGGATTCTTTCATCTATTCTTTCTTGGGGTTGAGAAGTGGGCGGTGAGGATCGATGAATGTTAGATTGGTGTTTTTCCTTGTAAAAGCACCTTGACTATAAATGGTTGAGTGTTAGCCTTAAAAACACATGTGAAAAGGTTTAAGTGTGAACATTGAAAACACTTAGGAATTGGTTTGGTGTGCGCTTTGAGAAAAACACTTGTAAAGGTTTATGAGTGAGCATAGAAAACTCATTGTGTAAGGTATTAGTGTTGAGCCTTAGAAAAACACTTGTAACAATCTTGGTTTGTAAGATAGGAGTGGGTTTTGCAAATCATAACTTGGTGATAAGTTAGGTGAAGATGTAGGATTAGTTATAATCCGAACCCCCTAAATTGCTTGTGTCAATTCTCTTCATCTCTTGTTCTTCAATTTTTTTCTTTTAATTCTTAATTGTTTCTTAACCTCCTTTAAAAATCCTATTAGCCCTATTCACCCCCCTCTAAAGCTTTTATATATATATATATATATAAGATTACACATATAATCTAATTTAGAAACACTCTTAATTAAGTTGAATATTTTTTAAAAAAAATTATATTATTAATAAAAATTAAGGATAATTTTGTCGATTAAAACTCAAAGCATAAAATATTTTGATACAAAAACAATTTTAGGGACTAATTTATAACTTTTTTAGATGTCAAACTTTTTAGAAGGGGTTAAATAACCAGATTGAATAAAAATGCCATTTATGGTTTTCTAACTATACAATAAAGAACTCCTTTTAATCTGTTAGAAAGCAATTTGACAATAATTTTATAAAGCTTGTGAATAAGAGAAATGGGTAGAAAGTCCTCCACTTGAGAAGTGTCCAACCTTTTAGTAAATAATATTATAAAAGATGTTTTAATAGACTTGGGTAAAATGCTTGTCTGGTAAAATTCTAAGACCAAAGCAAAAATATCTTCCTTAATGGTATTCCATGAATGCTTATAAAACAAGAAATTAAACCCATAAGGACCTAAAGCCTTAGAAGATCTATAATTTAACATAGCTTGATAAACTTCTTCCATAGTAAAAAAGTATTCTAGCATGTCAGCTTTCATTTCAAAGAGCTTAGCAAAAAGGCAAACTAGTAATAAAGCCATCAATTGAGGATTTTTTATTAAATCTATTATTACAATGGTCTCGAATATTTCATAAGCATCACAAATCTACTATCCTCTATGTTACAATTTCCATATTGAATTTCATCTCCATCTATTTGAAGTTTGCAAATGAAAAAACTGTGTTCCTATCTGTTAAATGTCACAATTGAATTTGGGACTTTTAGCCGCCATAAGGACTTCATATGGTGAGAAATATCTAGGTGCTACAGATTAAGAGACAGTACAAAAGCATCTTCCTCAATAGTTAATTACCACTGCTCCCTAATCTTATCTAAATCATCAAAGCATTGTACAAGAGTGAAAGCTGTAATAAGATTCTTGAAAACATTAATGTTTCAACATTAGATAAATTGTCATAAATACTTTCTTTTAAGGTGTAAAGGAAGGAAGTGAGAAATAGAAGTCCACATATGTTGAACCACCTGATAAAAAGCAAGAGACTCCCACAAAAAATTAAAAGATAAAAAAGCTTTTGGACCTATATTCTTCACTTTATCCGCATGTCAAATGGGATTATGATTAGAAGGCCATCGAGATAAAAAGGTGAGCTAAAGAAATGGAAAAGCTTCTATCTAAAATGGAGTCACTAAATCTTTGTCGATCCACTACTCTGTAATCCATTATTACAACTGTTGAAAGGTCTAAATATATAGACAAATTAGCAGTTATGGAATTAATAGGATCATTAAAAGCTTATGAACATGGATTAGAAAGGCGTAATATAGGTCCTCATGAAAATTCCTTTCAATCCAAGTTGAACGTGTAGTCTTCAAAATCTAAAGAAAATAAAATTCTAGAAATAAGGGATAAAATGGCAAATACCCATAATGTGGCATATGTAAAAGAAAAATTCACTTGGAGAAAGATTGTTAATTTAAAAGAAAACCACAATGTCACAGTTGCAAAAAATTTGGGCATCTTGAGAAGGCTTATCGCTTCAAAAAAACTCAATAGGCAAATTTTTCTAATGACAATGATGGTGAGAGCAATCTTTTTTATGCTTGCTAAATTGTAATAGAAGAGAAAAAGGATACTTGGTACTTAGACAGTGGTTGTAGTAACCACATGATAAAAAAGGAAGTTATATTTTGCAACCTTGAAAAAATCAAAAATAGAGTCAATATAGGAAATGGAGATCACATGGAGGCAACTGGCAAAGGCATCATTGCCATTGATACAAAGAAAGGCAAGAGATACACATCAATGAGTTACTCTTAGTTCCTAACATAAATCAGAAACTACTCAATGTTGGCCATATGATGGAGAAAGGATATTCATTACATTTTGAGAAAGATTCTTGTATGATCTATGATAAGCAAGACAAATCTCTTCAAATTGTAAAGGTCAATATGATAGAGAACAAATTTTTTTCCATTTAATGGAAGTATGTGTAGACGACGGGGTTTAGCGCATGACCAAGTTTATTGCAACCGTGACACTGTTTGAGCTCAGGGCTCTAGGGAACACACTAACCACTGTCACAAAGACATGGCGTGGTGATGAGGAGTCACTACGCAGGGTAATAACTGGGACAAATCGAAAGTGGTGGTAACTCGATTCTCTGATACAAGCTAGCACCACAACCAGGAGTTCTGGATACGGAATACCAACTTCTTTTAGTCTTGTGTTCATTTAGAATTATTTTATGAATTACTATTTTATTCCCTAATTACATGCAATTTCATTAAACCTCAATTGAACATCCATCTAACCCTAAGACAACCAATCTATGAAAAAGCACATAAAAATGCATTCAAGGCGCAACGTCCCTAAATCCAAACTACATTTGATTTTAATTTTAAGTTAGCTAAATCTACATTTTTATTTACAAGTGAAATGGAACTAAAAGTGGGCCTATATTTTAATTATATTAGTGAACTTAAACTTATTATTTTTAATTCTAAAAGTGGGCCTAAGTCTACCAAATTTAAGAAAAAATTGAATTTAATTTAATGGGCCTAATTCTATTTATCTTAAATCTATTTATTTTAAAAAAAATGCTTTAATGGGCTGAGCTAAGCCTAAATTTATTTTAAATTATATAAAGTGGGCCTAAAGTCTAAATTAATCTAAATGGGCCTAAATTAATTTTAAAGTTAATTAAACCTAAATTTAATTTTAAAGACCTATTTTATTAGTGAGTTAAAACCTACACGTGGGTTTGGGGCCCAAAACGAATCAAAATAAAATAAAGCATAAAAGCAAGCCCAAACAATAAAATAAACCAAATAAACATACAAACACACAAACAAGGATTTCTAACCCTAATTTAATTTATATACCACCTAAATTAATCTAAAGCCACCATTGATTTTAATTAGGGTTTTACCAAATGGACCTAATTTACTAATTGATTTTTAAAGTGCAAAAAATTAAAATTGCACTATATTCCCACTAATAGGGCTATTACAACAACTACTATTGGAAAATTAAAATAAATTAAAATACAAACCCAAAGCCTAGATAAAATAAAATAATACAAATAAATAAACCTAAAGGGAACTATGCAAAATTGATACAGGATTTAATCCATGGATCTTCATGGTTGGCCTTGTCTCCACCCCCT
>CATIWM010059431.1:0-22852 GCA_949671775.1 Mallotus repandus
AGTGAGCCTAGAAACTCTTGTCTGTAAGGTTGTAAGAGTGAGCCTTAAACTCTTATGTAATCTTGTGAATAAGATTGTGGGTGATTGAAAATCCTAACTTGGGGATAAGTTAGGTGGAGACGTAGGATTGTTGTTGAATCCGAACTCCTTAAATTATTGTGTTCTTCATTCTTCCTTCCTAACTTTCTTTCTATTTTTGATTAAAATTCAATTACTGTGAATTTGAATTCGATTGCCTTATTCACCCCCCTCTAAGGCATTTTTCAGAGACCTTTGATCCAAGAGATGCACAAGTTAGTGGACCAAAGGTTGATGATGAAGATAACCAGGACAGGAGGGTTGTTAGCTCAATTCAAAGTTAGAATGATATTGAGTGATATGATTAAAGTAGCTCAGAGTCGAGATCCTGATTTGGTAGAGCTTGTGGAGAAAGTTTGCGAAGGGAAGTTTATTGATTTTAACCTTGATGATGAAGGTGTTTTATGGATTACTGGAAGGTTGTGTGTTCCTAATATGGATAACTTAAGAGAAGAGATATTGGAAGAAGCTCACTATGCAGCCTACAGTGTACATCCTAGTTTTACCAATATGTACCACAACATAAAGGATTTTTATTGGTGGGATGGAATGAAGAAGGATGTAGCAAAGTTTGTTTCCAAGTGCTTGACATACCAGCAAGTGAAAGCAGAGCACTAGAAGCCTTATGGAAAGCTTCAACCTCTTCTGATTCCTGATTGGAAATAGGAGAGAATCACCATGGATTTTGTGACAAGGTTGCCTCATTCAAAGGATGGATATGATTCCATCTAGGTGATAGTGGATAGGTTAATCAAATCAGCTCACTTTCTACCAGTTAAAGCTATTTATTCATTGGCCAAGTTGGCTAGACTGTACATCAAGCATATTGTGTGTCTTCATGGGGTACCTATTTCTATTATTTTTTATAGAGGTTCGGTGTTTACTTCTCGGTTTTGGCAGAAGTTTCAGGAAGCAATGGGTACCATACTTGATTTTAGTACTGCTTTTCATCCTCAGATGAATGGTCAGTTAGAGAGAATGATCCAAATGCTTGAGGATATGTTGAGAATGTGTGTAATGGATCTTGGAGGCAGTTAGGGTGATCATTTACCATTGGTAGAGCTTGCTTATAACAATAGCTACCATAACAGTATTGAGATGGCACCATATGAAGCTCTGTATGGAAGGAAGTGTAGGTCCTCTTTGTGTTGGAATGAAGTTGGAGAAAGAGAGCTAACTGTACCAAAAAACATCAAAGATATGTCCAAGAAGGTTGCCTTGATCAACAAAAGATTGGAAATGGCAGCTAGCACGCAGAAAAGTTATGTAGACCTAAAGCGCAAGGATGTGGAATTTCAAGTTGGGGATTTTGTATTCTTGAAGGTGTCACCAATGAAGGGTGTTATGAGATTTGGCAAGAAGGAAAAGTTGTCACTGAGATATATAGGGCCTTTTGAGATTCTGGAGAGTTTTGACATAGTTGCCTATCGGTTGGCTTTGCCTCCGAATTTATCTCAAGTGCATCCAGTGTTCCATGTTTTGATGCTCAGGAAGTATATTTCAGATCCTTCGCACGTTTTGCAGCCCCAGAGTGTGGAAGTGAATGAAGATTTGACGTAAGAATAAGAACCTATTGCAATTGTTGACTATCAAGTTCGTCAATTGCATTCTAAGTAGATTCCTATGGTCAAAGTCTTATGGAGGAGCAACAATGTTAAAGAAAACACATGGGAGACTGAGGCAAAAATGCGGGTGACATATCCTTATCTTTTACCTCGATAAAACTTTGTACTCCTTTCTAATTGTTCAAATTTACGGACGATTTTTTGTAAAAGGGGAAAATTTTTATAACCCGTATTTTATTTAGTAATTAAATTAAATTGTGGCTTTGAAGTGTTAATTATTATTTTACTATTTTTATGGAATTATTATCAATTGTTTATTTTTGATACATTTTGGTAATTTTTAAGAGTATGTGTATATATATATGTGTTTATGTGTGTGAATAATAAGTAGGAAGAATTTGTATTGTTAAAATATTAAATTGTGTACTCTATATATATATATATATAATAAAAGAAATTAAATAAATAAAATAATATATACATAATTTACTTTCCTCTTTCTTCCTTTTATTTTTTTCTTCTTCTTCTTCTTTCCCCTACTGCCGACCACCACCCCTGCTGTCCAGCCACCAACGACATCACCGGACTACTCCAGAACATCGCCCAGTTGCTGTTTCTCCTTCGGCCGATCCTCTTTTTTCCTTTTTTCCCGTTTTTTTCTGCCACCGTGTAGAGAAGAGGCTCGCTAACACAGCCTCCAGCCACCCCTGGGCTTGCCGCCAGTGTCAAACAATTTCCCTCCTTCTGGGCTTCGTTTATCCTCAATCAATTTTACCATGTAACTCCGGGAAGCACCTCAATTTGAGGTAATTCGATTCTTTTGATTAATTATTTAAATTAAGTTTTAATTAGGCTAAATTATGCTTAATGATTCATATATTATTGAAATTGGAGTTGAGATTTTTCTTTTGATATATTTTGCATAATTTTTCGAGAAGGTTAAATTTCGAGTACTATTCCGGGTTCGGATTACTATTCAGGTACTGTTCCGACCCAAAAATTTTTATACTTTTATTAAATTCTATAAATTGTGTAGAGTAAACTTTGTTAAGAGAGTTTTGTGAAATTATGTATAGAATTTATGATATAAAGTTTTAAAGATTATGTTTAAGAATGTATTTTTAGAAAAATTATTAGAAATTAGTAATTATTTAATTTTAATTAAATTTAATGTTATTTATTCTGTTTTAGACTGATTTTAAATAATAAAAGTATAAAAATAATTTTTATTATTAATTTTTCTATTTTTTGTTAATTAGTAGTAATTTTGGAAAAAATAAACAAATAATAAATTTATTTATTATTTTCAAGCTTAAATGAGTCATTTATTATTTTTATGATATATTTTAGTGATTTAAATAGTTATGTATAATTAATGCTAATTTAGTTGTAAAAATAGAAATTTGATTCCATTAACGAAATTTGATTTATAAACTAGAATTTTATTATTTATTTGGAAGTAAATTTCCTTTATATTTTTATTATATAAATAAATTAAATTGTTTTAGTTAACTAAATTTTTATGATATATTAGTGATTTGAGAAAAATTATATTATTTTATATATGTTGTGTTAGTTCTCGATTGAGCATAAAGTGTAGTTCGGGGCAAAATTCGAGATGTTGAATTGTGGATATTTTTGAAGTGTGATTTTGTGCAAGAACGGTTCTACTTTTAGTAGAAATATGTCCATTTTACAAAAGAGATTTTGCTAAATTTTTGATAAATTTTTCGTAAAATGTGACATTAGTTTGTGTTAATTTTTGAGTTTAATTAAAATTGTGTCTTAGATCAAATTTTTCCTTAGAAATCTAGAATGTATAATGTTAGAATTTTAATTCTAATTATTTTTATTATTATTTTCCTATAGCCGCACCGAGAGTTAGGCTTGCAGGACAGAGCCAGTCGAGTCAGTACCGAAGAGCGCATTCCACTTGTGAGTTATTATTATGTGTATACATGTCATAAAAAAATTCTTATCCAGCATCCACATTTTTATGTTTATAAGAATGAATATGCTATATTGCATTAGATCTTTAATTGCATATATTTAAATTTAAAAATATTAATTTTTATTATTTACTGATTTATTGTTTTTATTATTATTTCTAATATTGAAAGATATTATTATTATAACAAATTATGTCTATAATAGTCAATATATATATTAATAACTACAGTTCAAAAGAATTTCATCAATCACTCAGCTATTAATTAATTACCAGCTACCAACTGTTATGATCTACTGAAAACAGGCCCTAAAGTAGGACTCATGAGTTGCTGTTAGCAAGTTTTTTTTTCATTTTTTTTTACCCGATTACACAGCTCCTAAAGCCGGAATTACCTTCCAAAGGGTGATAAATCAAGGATAATTAAGTTCTTCATTTTTTAATTTAGGCCTCACTTGCTACAATTTAAATTTTTTTAAAACATCGCGACAATACAAAACCATCGCCAGCTCACTTACACCAAGTTAAGGCCGTCTGCCCTATTGAACTTCTTAACTCTCCATATCAAAGCCAATTTACATCGACTCTTAATACTTTGTTTCGTCATCTAGCTAAACCTGTGATATTGTCTGCAACTACCTATGTCAGGAGCCATAGAAGCTGCTGTGGTGCAAGCATGCGGCAATCCCATATGGGATGTAATCAAGCTCTCCGCGGGTTTCATTTGCACTCGTGCAGATTACTTCTGTGAACTGGAAGACAATCTCCAAGCACTCAAAAATGATATAATCCGCTTGCAAGACTTGGCGATGCATGTATTATCAAGAATTGATGGAGAAGATCTGCAGCGGATGGAGAAGAGGTACGAAGTGAAAGACTGGTTCAACAGAGTAGATCAGTTTGAGATCGACGTGCTTCAAAACATAATAGATGCAGATGAAGAAATTGAAAACAAATGCATCAGATGTTTTTGTCCTAAGAATCGCTGCTCTTGCAGCAGAGTGGGGATTAGAGTGTGCAATAAATTGGAAAGTGTGAGGCAGCTGCTAACAGATGGTAATTTCACGGATGTGGTGGAAGCAATTCCTAATCTGGATAATGGAGTAGGTACAATGGTAATGAATCTCGCTCTGCGTACCGGAAGGACAATAAAAATGGTCTGGTCAGCAGCAGCTGGAATTCAGGCATGACTTGTCTGAAGAAACCATGAGAAAACAAATTGAGCTTTACAAAAACGGTCTTTTTTGGTCTTCAGAATTGTTGGTCTGGCAAAAGTATTTCTTTAAGCTATTATTAAAATAAAATAAAAATAAAAATGTTTTTAGAAAAGTGTGTTGTTTTCTTTTTTTTATTGTTCATAGCATCGGCCCTCAAAACCAAACTTTATCTTCTTGAAATTTGTTTGTCGCCCCACCCATATGCCATTAAGTTGCATGTGGCTCACATGTCCCGATACCCCTTCCTCATTGATTCTCTTCCAATATAATTTTAAAAAAATTTCGTAGGGGCCGGCGTGAACCGCGGGTCTGTATATGTACCGTTATTTTATTATTTTGAATCAAACAAGTGAAAAATTAGGCAGATGATTTCTGGAAATTTGTTTGTCGCCCCATAGGCCATTAAATGTGCAAGTTGAAAAAAAAAAAAAAAAGCCTCCAGCTGTCTTTTTTCAATTCTTTTCTATTCATATTATTATTATTAGGTAGATGATTTCTTGTTCTTCTTGGAGAAATTTCATCATAGTTAGTTTATCATTGAAATTATTAAATTTCATTTTATACCAAAAAAATTCTTATTCCATAATTTAGCGTCCGCCTCAACAAATAAAATAACATTAATTTCATATTATATATCAAAAAAATTAGTTACATTTAAAAATTATTTTTACACTCAGAATATTTTAATATTTTCTCAAAAATGTTTTTTTTAGCAAAAATAAAAAATGTTAAAATATTTAAAAGTATCAAATTTATAACTGATTATCAAATAAAATTACCCGAATTATTAAAACTACAATGTACTATAAAAGTTTAAAAAGTTGCCATTTTACAAGATGATACATGAAAATTTTTATTTAATTTTAAATAAATAATTATTTACGTTAAAATTATTAAACATTTATTAAATTAAAATATTTTTGTTAAAATTAAAAAATTCAGATAAAATTTTAAAAATTTGTACTCCTTCTGTTCTTAAATAATTTTCGTTTAAAATTTCTTCACATAGATTAAGGAATGTATTTAATATATGTATAAAATATTATATTGCCCTTATAATAATTATTAGCTTTATATAGAGTTTCAAAATAAGTAGATATTTATTCAATTAATTTTTCTATATTAAATAAGGGTAAAATAGGAAAAAAAAAATAGTTAATATGCATTGGTAACTTAAAACGACAATTATTTAGAAACAAAATTAAACTTCTAAAACGACAATTATTTAGGAATAAGGAGAGTAATTATTTAAATTGTTTACCAATATACCTTTTTTGAAATAATTATTTTACTACATGTAAGGGTAACATACTGTTTGTAAGAAAACATATGTGATTAAATACAACAAAAATGTATTTATTTCCATACAAACATTAATCATAGATATAGGATTAGGTAAACATCTAAGAAATTATTTATTATTTTAAACATACTACATTCAACAATGGTGTAATTGACGGTACTTAATGCAATAATAGATATGTTTATCTAATTTCGATTTAAATTATTTTATTTTATAAATTTATAAAAAATTAGAAAATATATTTTCCTTTCCAAGTAGTTTTTTTTTTTGTCAATAAATATTTTCCACCAATTAATTTTTTTTAAAATAGTCTACCTACTACCTAATTTCCACCAACTAACCCAACCGAACATTATATTTATTTATTTTTTGACGATAGCGAAAACCTGTTTAATAAACTATGAAAATCTCTTTAATATTTTAATGAATAAATAAATTAGATGACTCAATTGATTTTAATGGAAATTATTTAAATGGAATAATTTTAATTTTACTTTATTTATTATTGTATTTTTAATATAAAATGTAAAAGTTAACTGTATATTATGAATTTGCATATCTAAAAGTATAAATAAATTTGATTTTTAAGGATAATTTTTAAAAAATAAAATTATTGCATAATAAATTAAAATTTTATTATTTTAAAATTATTAAAAATTATTGGTACGTAATTTAATCTATAAATTAGTATAATATATTATTATATTTAAAATTTTTAAAATATAAATAAATTGCTTTTTTAATTTTTAACTAAAAATATTATTTTGACTAAAATAGGGAGCAATGTTTTTTTTTTTTTTTTTTTTTTTGGTGTGGGGGGTTTGAACAAGAAGTTCATGTAATTTTGAAAGTGGATTTAGCTTTTACTGCAAAAATTTAGAAGTTAAAAGGTCAAAAGAGTACTGAGTTAATATTAGCTGAAACGTTTGGGTGCCAGATTGACCTTTATTCTGTGGATAATGAATGAGTTTACTTCAAAATGTAAGATTCTTGACTTCAAGTATCTTTCAAGCAACTACTGGTATGTCAAATTTTCAACTTTCTAAAAGAAAATCACACCCCTTTTGCTTAATAGAATTGAAGCTACGGTGACGCCTTTGCTAATATTAGGTAGTAGGTATATATGTGATCTAGAAGACAAGCTGTGGTGTTAAAATCCAAAACGCAGGATGTATATATGTGAACTAGAAGACAAGCTTGATAGCTTGAAAGATGCAGTGCAGCAGCTGAAAAATAAGCAAGAACACATAAAGATCAGAGTGAAGCGTAAGGAAAGCCCATATAAAGAGCGTACCTATAAAACAATCGACTGGCTATACAGGGCAGAGCGCTTAGAATCGCAGTCTGAGAAAGTTATCGCCGACTATCAAGATAATATTCAGAAGAGATGGCCTGCTTGCTGCTGTTTAATCAACAGCTGCTCGAGCTGTAAATTGGAAAAAAGAGTTTGCGAAAAGCTCAAAGCTGTAAATCAAATTCTGACGGAAGATGATTTCGACATTGTGGCTGAGAGAACGCCTCATGATGTGGTGGATGTGATTCCTTTGGAGACAACGGTGGATTTTGAAGCCAGTTTGGACGACGTCTGGAGATGCCTCGAGGATGCAAGTCTTGGAATTATTGGAATTTATGGAATGGCGGGCGTCGGCAAAACTACCCTCATGAAAAAGATCAAAGGTGAGCTGGATGCAAAAGGACTCGATTTTTTGGCGGTGATTTGGGTTCAATATTTATCGGAAGGAGAAAGCTCAGACACGATTCAGGATGCCATTGCCAGTCAGTTACCTATAGCTATCCATAGCGAAACATGGAAGAATACAAACAGGCAAGACAAAGCTGCTGAGATATCAAGGTTGCTGTGCAGTATGAAGTTCATACTGATGTTGGATAATTTATGTGACGGAGTGGATCTCGTAAAAGTTGGGGTTCCTCATCCTAATGATAAAGGATCCAAAGTAGTCTTCAGCACCAGATTCGAGCAAGTATGTAATACCATGAAAGCTCAAATAAAGTTGAAGTTGAAGTGTTTGTCTCGGGAAGAAGCATTGAAACTGTTCTGGACGAAGGCTGGAGGGGACACTGGTAATCATCGTGCCCAGGTGGAACATCTAGCTGACACAATCAACACAGAAGTTTGCCAAGGTTTGCCACTTGCTCTTACTGTTATTGGACGAGCAATGGGTGGAATGAGGAATCCTAGGGACTGGGAGCATGCGGTAAGCACAATACGAAATGATCCGGCAGGGCTGCCAGGGATGAAGCGCATATTTCACATTTTTGGGACTAGTTATGCTCGCTTTCTGGAGGATGATATGTTTAAAGATTGTTTCTTGTATTGTTCCATGCTGCCCAGAGTAACTAGCAAAGATGAACTAATTAAGCTATGGATTGGGGAAGGGTTTTTGAATGTGTCTGACAATAATTTGGGAGAATATATCATCAAAAGGCTCAAATTGTCATGCTTTTTGGAGAGCGATGAATTGGGTTATTCTGTTAGTATGCATGGGGTCTTTCGTGCTTTTGGCCTGTGGATAGCTAGTGAACGTGGCGAAAAGGAGAACAAGATTTTGGTGCAAGAATGGAGATCGGAGAAATGGAGCAAGGCTGCGAGAATATCAATTTATGGTCAGGTTGATGATGTACTACAACCTCCTCCAAACCCTTGTCCCCTTGTCCAAACATTACTTATTAGGGACACAAATTTGTGCATGTTTTCACCAGGAGTTTTGCATTCTATGCATGCTTTGGGAGTTTTGGACTTGTCGGGAAACAAGGGTATAGATGATTTATTAGCAGGTGGAATTGGCTCGCTAATCAACCTGCATTATCTTAATCTTTCTCACACAGACATAAAGGAACTCCCAATCGGAATTCAGAATTTGAAAAAGCTGAAGGTTTTGCTCATGGACTATACTGAAAATTTTCAAGTTATAAGTAATGGAGTGGTATCAAGTGTTCCATCGCTGCAAGTATTTAGCAAGTTCAGCTTTGAAATCTTTGATGACAGAAACTTGTTAAAGGAATTGGAATGTATTGAACGTATGGTTGACATAAATATAACTCTGTTTAGTCATGAAGCTGTTGAAAGATTGTTGCTGTCTGGAAAATTGCAGAGTTGCATCAGGAAGCTGTCACTTAAAAAAATAAAGATACTCGAAATGCCAATTTCAACTTTGTCAAGAATGGTGAATCTAGAAGAGCTTAATATAGAAGAATGTGAAGCTCTAGGTATTGAAACAGATATCACCCATTACTATGTCTTGTACCTCCGTAGTCTCCGAATTCGTCAATGTTCTGCAATAAATAATTTGCGGTGGCTCATCTTTGCCCCGAAACTTCAAACCGTTGAATTGAGAAGCTGCGAATCCATGGAAGATATTATAGGCAAAGATTTTAAACCTGAAGAACTCAAAGAAATCGATGAAATTCTGGGTATATTCTCAAATATGAAGCAACTGCATTTGGAAGATCTAGCATCTCTTGAGAGCATCTGTCCTCAAATCTTGCGCTTTCCACTCCTTAAGGATGTGCTTGTAGTTAACTGCCCAAGACTTCTGAAGCTTCCATTTGATATACACTGCACAAAGAGGTTAAGGCAAATAAAAGGAAGTAGAAGCTGGTTGGAACAATTGCAATGGGAGGACGAAGCAGTTAGAGATGTATTATATTCCAAATTTCAAGGTCATACGCTAAACTCTCTCTCTCTTTCTCTTCTTTTTTTTAACCATATTAAACTCTCAGTATAATTTAAAAATGAAAAAGCTAATTAATTTATTTTTTCCCCTTTATTCAGATTGCATTGAAGCTGGCGGAATTCAACAATCCCGTGACTCCGTGAATTCTTCAGGAGATAGCGCGTTCATAGAAGAAGAACAAGTGCCAGAGCCACTCAACATGCGAGGCTTCACACGAGCTGCAGCCAGAGATAAGGAACAATTGCCAGAGTCTCTCAACATTCAAGGCTTCAAAGAAGGTATCCGGTCTTAATTTCTACAAAGAATGTTACATAAATAGCGATGCGTTTGCAATTTTTTTTTTTAAAGAGGGAGGCTGGAATGATTTAAATATCGTGAACTGAACTATAAAAGCATATATAATGTACATAAATATGGTCAAACCGACACATTAAAAAATAATTTCTAAAAAAATATCTAAAAATAAATTATATATGACATGATGTAATAATAATAATAATAATAACAATAATAAGTTGTTCATTATTATTAGATATAAAAGTAATTTATTGTTATATTCATAATGATCATCAACCGTTCTTCTAGTGTAACTAGAAATTTATTTTTATAAAAGTAAAAATTTAGTATAAAAAATGAAATATTGCTAATGATTCTTTTTCTTAAAAAAAATCAATTATCTAACCTAAAGCATTATTAAAATTTTATTTTAAATATCTTATCTTTTTTTTCACAATTACCAGTACACAAAATTAATTAAATTTTTAATAATTTGATTCCATTTGAAAAGAATAAGACAAAAATTTCTTAACAATACATTCTCTTTTTAGGCAAAGAAAAACCACTAATTTGAAACTACATCAGAGTTAGTCAGATAGAACAGTAGTGACCTCTAACTTGCTTAGTTTTAAATATAATATACTAATTTTTTTAAAGAAAATAATTACTAATTATTTAAAAAAATTCTGAACATTACAAATTTTAATAATTTTAATATTTTCTTTTAATTTTTATTTAAAAAATATTAAATTTTATAACTTTTAACAATTTTAATACATTCTTTTAAAATTTATAAAAAAAATAATCACAAACTTGGAAGATTTACCATCTCTCCAAGACATCCGTCTTCAAATATTTTGAGGACGTGCTTGGAATTAATTGCCCAAGACTTCTGAAGCTTCCATTTGATATACACTGCACAAAGAGGTTAAGGCAAATAAAAGAAAGTAGAAGCTGGTTGGAACAATTGCACTGTGAGGACGAAGCAGTTAGAGATGTATTATATTCCAAATTTCAAGGTCGTACACTAAACTCTCCTTTTATTTTTTTAGAGAAATTATATATCACTTAAATTTTAATGCACTAAATAACAGGAGTCTTCTCCTTTTAAATCAATGCCAGCACAATAGAAATGAAATTCTACACCTCACAATATCCTTAGAAAAGAGTTACCACTTAACTACTCACTCACTAACTTTTTTTTTTCCAACTATACTAAACTCTCGATTTGTTATAGCATTTTCTGTTGGATTTTCTTGATAATATGATATCATAAACATAAACCCTACGGATCTTTAAAAGCTAAATATTTTCATGATACAATAAATAAATAGGATAGAAAACTTACTTGAATTGGTAAGAGAATTAAAACTTGAAGTTATTGATGTGAAATTAGTTTCTCTATCTTATCCCTTAATTTCTTAATCACAACCTATAGATGGAGTTAGGGTTGTGTTTTTAGTTGGGAAAGATAGGACCAATTTCATTATATATTTATAGACATTCTTATTTAATCTGTAATCCATCACGTAACCCTAATATCAACGTACAAGATTAATTCACATAATCCTAATCTAATTAGGATTAGGATTTTACTTTAATTAATTTTAATTAGGTCACACTTAATGGGCTTATTTTCTAACATTCTCCCACTTGATCAGATTAAAATTAATATAATAATTATTGTGGTCATAATAATTAATCTCTTATGATTTCATCATAATAATAGAATATGAAAATTTTTCAGTGTGAGTTATGGCGGTTATGTCCTGTTTCATCGAACACTCCCTTCCATGTACTACAACATTTACAATCTGTCATATCATATTCATAATTAAAAATATTTAAAACATAATTTCATAATGGTCCACGATAATATCAAATAATGACTTTCCAGTTTAACTTTAAATCAATCATATGTACACAAACAAAAGAAATAGGAAATCCATAATGCATATCAGAAACACATAATAGAGCTCAGAGTGTCATTACATAATCAATCATCTTGATCATCATTACAACCAAGGTCTATCCTTAGAACATGTTCCTTAAATAATTTTGGTTGTAGGCCTTTCGTTAAAGGATCCACTATCATAAGTTCAGTACTAATGTGTTGAATAGACACTCTTTGTTTATGAATCTCCTCTTTAACAACAAAATACTTTAATTTCATATATTTAGCACCTTTTGAGTATTTGTCATTTTTAGAGAAGAACACTGTTGCGAAATTATTATAATAAATTTTCAATGGCTTGATAATGGTGTTAACAACCCTAAGTCCTAAAATAAGGTTCTGCATCCATAATGCATGAATTGTGGCTTCAAAACATGCCACAAACTCTGCCTCCATAGTGGATAAAGCAATGAAAGTTTGTTTTGCACTTTTCCACGATATTGTTGCCTCTGCTAATAGAAACAGGTAACCGAATGTGGACTTTCTACTATCAAAGCATCCAGCAAAATCTAAATCTGAATATCCAATCACCTCTAATTCATTGGATCTCTTATATATGAGCATGTAATTCTTTGTTCCTTGAAGGTACCTCAACACTTTCTTTACAGCCTTCCAATGATCAATTCCAGGATTACTTTGATACTTGCCTAACATCCCAACCGCGAAACTGATGTCCGGTCTGGTACATGTTTGCAAGTACATCAAACTTCCAACAACATAAGCATATGGAATTGACTCCATCTTCTTTCTTTCCACATCATTTTTTGGACATTGCATAAGACTAAATTTATCACCTTTTAGTATGGGAACAACCCCAGGTGAACATTTATTTATGTTAAACTTTTCAAGAACTTTTTTGATATAGGCTTTCTGAGACAATCTTAACAATCCACTTGATCTATCACAAAAAATCTCTATTCCAATCACATAGGATGCCTCTCCCATATCTTTCATTTCAAAGTTCTTGGCAAGAAATTCTTTAATCTCATGCATTATGCCTAAATCATTAGCACCAAGCAAGATATCATCAACATACAGAACTAAAAATATAAACTTACTCCTACTGATCTTTTAGTATATACATCGATCAACAGTATTTTCTTTGAAATCAAAAGATGTAATAATGGTATTAAACTTAATATACCACTGTCGGGAAGCTTATTTAAGTCCATATATTGATTTCTTGAGTTGACACACCATTTGGCTTTCACCTTCCGTAGAAAAACCTTCAGGTTGATCCATGTAAACCTCCTCCTTTAAATCTCCATTCAGAAAGGCTATTTCCACATCCATTTGATGTAGCTCTAAGTCATAATGAGCAACTAGTGACATAATTATTCTTAATGAATCTTTCTTTGAGACTGAAGAAAATGTCTCTTTATAATCAATGCCACCTTTTTTAGTGTAACCCTTAGCAACAAGTCTATCTTTATATCTTTCAATATTGCCTTTTGAGTCGTGTTTTGTCTTAAAGACCCATTTACACCTGACTCTTTTACGATTTTCTGGTAATTTAATAAGATCCCATACATTGTTTTGCTTCATAGAATTTAACTTATCTTTCATAGCATCAATCCATTTATTAGATTTAACACTATTTATGGCTTGTGAATATGAAACTGGATCCTCATTAATTCTAATATCAAAATCTAACTCTTGCAAATATACCACATAATCATTTGGAATAGCTGATCTCCTTTCTCTTTGAGATCTTCTTACTACTATTTCTTGTGGTTCATTTGCATTAGTCATATGTGAGTTAGTTGCTTGATGGGATGGTTCTTCATTCAAATATTGCTGAGTGCTATCATTATGTCCTTCAACACTTGGAACAATATTCGGCAAAGTAATGGATAAAGGAACATTCATGTGTAAAGGAACATTTACACTAATTTCCTTTATCTCCATACTTGTTGTTCATCACTCCCACTAACATCACCATTCTTAATAAATCTTGCATTTCCAGTTTCAACAATCCTCGGACTATGTTTTGGACAATAAAATATGTACCCTTTAGATTTCTCTGGGTAACCAATAAAGTAACTGCTAACAATTCGAGAATCTAACTTTCTTTCATGTGGATTGTAAATTTTTACTTCCTCTAGGCAACCCCAAACATGCAGATGGCGTAAACTAGGTTTCCTTCTTGTCCCTAATTCAAAAGGAGTCTTTTGAATTGCCTTACTAGGAACCCTATTTAATAAATATGTTACGGCTTTAAGTGCATACATCCACAATGATTTGGGTAAAGAGGAGTTACTCATCATACTCCTAACCATATCCATTAAAGTCTGATTATGCATTTCTGCTACACTATTTTGTTAAGGTGTACCTAGCATAGTATATTGTGCACATATGCCAAGACTTTTAAGGAGTTTTGCAAATGGACCAAGACACTGTCCAGACTCATCATATTTTCTGTAATATTCACCACCTCTATCAGATCTTACAATTTTCACCTTTTATCTAATTGTCTCTCAACCTCCTTTTTGTATGCCTCAAGAGCATTGGCTAATTAGGATTTTTCATGAAGCAAATAGATATAACCATAACGTGAAAAATCATCAATAAATATGATAAAATATCTTTCTCCATTAATAGTTAGAGTGTCAAAAGGTCCATAAATATCAGTATGTATAATTTCAAGAAGTTGGGTGCTTCTTATGGCTCATTTCTTGGAATGTTTGGTTTGCTTACCCTTAATGCAATCCACATAAATCCCGAGATCAATAAAATCTAGATTTGGAAGAATTTCATTATTTACTGATCTCTGTAACCTTTCCTTAAATAGATGACCCAAACATTTATGCCACAAGTAAACAAAATTTTCATTCATCATGCTACGTTTAAGTCCAATACTGCTATTCATGGTAAGCAAGGATTCAGCAAAAATATTATTAAGTTTCAGTTTGTATAAACCATCAATAAGAAATCTAGAACCAATAAATCCAGAATTCTTAAACAAACTAAAACTATTAGATCCAAATTTGCAATTAAAACCACAACTATCTAGTCTAGAAACTGAAATAAGGTTTCTACTGATTGAAGGTACATAAATGGTCTTAGATAAGTCTAATTGATAGCCACTATCTAAGATCAAATGATAAGTTCCAATGCCTTCAATCGGCGCCTTCATGCAATTTCCCATAAATAGAAAATCACTTGTTGGGTTTATGGTTCGGATCGTAATGAATCCCTGCATCATATTAGCTACATGAGTAGTAGCACCAGAATCAAGCCACCAAGTATTACTAGGAACTTCAGTTAAGTTTGATACAAAAATTGGGGAAGCATAATGAAAGATACCTTTCTTTTCGAATCAATCCTTGCGTTTTAAGCAATCTTTCTGATAGTGTCCTTCTTTCTTATGAAAGTGACATCTATCAATCTTTCATTCCTTCTCTTTTGCCTGAGAAGCATTAGTAGGCCTTTTGTTTTTCTTAAACTTGTTGGCTTTCACTTTCATTCTCTTTTTAGCTCCTTGACCCACAAGATTAACAATGTGATTCCCTTGATTCTTTAATCTCCTTTCCTCTTGAACGAGCCTACCAACCAATTCATTA
The DNA here is from genome assembly GCA_949671775.1 of Mallotus repandus. NCBI lineage: Eukaryota > Viridiplantae > Streptophyta > Magnoliopsida > Malpighiales > Euphorbiaceae > Mallotus > Mallotus repandus. Next base: position 15,600 of record CATIWM010059431.1, read on the forward strand.
ACATCCCACTTATCCTTTATAGTGTTATAGTTAATTTGAAAAGGCCTATATTTAGGAGGAAGTGAGTTCAACATAAATTGTACTAAGAAGGAATCCTCCACTGCCAACCCCAAGGACTTTAGTCTTGCTGCAATATTTAGTCATCTCGATGATATGATCTTGCATGCCCTTTGACCCATCATACTTCATGGTCGTGAGCTTTGCCATTAATGTACCAGTGAGAGACTTGTTAGCGGAACAAAAACGTTCTTCCATAAACGCTAGAAATTCTATAGCACTTTCTGTTTGTGGAATGGTAGACTTAATGTTGTTGGAAATTGTCATTCGTAAGAACTTTAGACATAATCTGTTACTGCATTCCCATGCCTTAAAGTGCAACTTCTCAACCTCGTTACTTGAATCAGTAATAGCAGCGGGCTTATCTTCCAATAATGCTAAGTTAAGATCCATAGAATCTAAGTGGAAATCAACTTGCTCTTGCCATTCAGAGAAGTTTGTACCATTAAATACAGTAACAGATGATTCATGTGAACGAATTACAACAGCTGCAAAATATAACATAATGCTCACAATTAATATAGATTCAGAAGAACAATAAAGTAGTTCTCCTTTGGGTAGATACTACAACATAATTCAAATACCATGTAAATAAACATAATGGATAATCATTATATTTTAATTAAACATATCTAACATCCTTGGATAATCAAACATATTCAACCCAAATATAATAATACACCCCAATAATGTCTAACAATCATAGAATAGCAATTTACCTTTGGGTAAATTTTTAAATTCTATCAATTGTCAAACGTCAATTTATCATCATTCATGATATTTCATCATAACATAATTTATACATATAATAACACATTTTAGTTTAAGTCACTTTGGCAACTATAAATTATAATAATAAATATATGTATTTAAATAAATAAACAGACAATCTAACTTAATAGCTCACTATAAAATTTTTCTCTTAAGCACAAAATATTAGACATAAAGTAATGACAAACAAATAACAACGTCATAAAATAACATCATAAACTGGTACCAAAATTTTCTGTGCAAAAGCAAGTATAAAGCTTTATTTGTTAACACTAAGACCAATGAAGAAAAATTCAAATTCAATCTGATTTTTTTTTTAAATCTGAAACAAAATAACATGTAATATACATCATCCTTGGTGCCCACATGAAATTGTTTTAATTCAGTGTGGTTCAATAAACTTAATTGGGTCAGTAATCATTTTGAAGTCATGACGTTATTAAACTTTAGAAAACAGTGGGCCAAGGACATAATCACAAACCAATGAACTAAAACACACATATATATATATATATATATAATTCGCATAAGGAAAAATTAGTGATTCATCAATTAAAACTTGAATCAAGTAATTTAGATATATTATGTATAGAAAATATTTAGTTTTTCACCGCATATTTTAATAACACTTATTAGATTTTTTTGATAACAAAACATCATAAACATAAACTCTAAAGATCTTTAAAAGTTACAAATTTTTATGATACAATAAATAAATAGGATAGAAAACTTATTTGGATTCGCAAGAGAATTAACACTTGAAATTATTGATGAGAAATTAGTTTCTCTCATATCCCTTAATTTCTTAATCACAGCCTATAAATGAAGTTAGAGTTGTGTTTTTAGTTGAGAGAGAGATGACCAATTTCATTATATATTTATAGACATTTTTATTTAATCTAGTATATTCATCACGTAACCTTAATATCAACGTATGAGATTAATTCACACAATCCTAATCTAATTAGAATTAGAATTTTACTTTAATTAATTTTAATTGGGTCACATTTAATGGGCTTATTTTCTAACATTTTCCTCTTATTTATTTATGAAAAAATTTTACTTATTTCCAATTTTTTACATCCCTTAATAAAAATAAAAAATATAATTAGAGACTACAAATCATTTTTATTCCATAAAAAAGAGTTGAATGGTTTTTTTAGCATGTCTAATGAATCTTGAGATTCGCATATGAATGAAAGATTTTTCTGTCAGAAGAAGCCAAACATCCAATTTGCATTCATGGAGAAGCCCAGAAGTTATAAAAATTTGCATTCATGGATTAAAGGAGCAATTTCAGAAGTTATAAAATTTTGTATCCGGAACAAATGTGTTTATATTATGAATTGAATCATATTTATTTAAATAAGCTAAAACAAAGGTATAAAGAAGCAATTAAAATTTTGTACTGCATTTGCTGATAATGGAGTTCGATTTCCAGCTTACCTCTTTCAGTATACTTCAATAATAAAAAAGCTAATTCATTTGGTTTTTTTCCCCCCTTATTCAGATTGTATTGAAGCTGGCGAAATTCAACAATCCCGGGACTCCGTGAATTCCTCTCGAGATAGCGAGTTCATAGAGGAAGAACAAGTGCCAGAGCTACTCAACATTCAAGGCTTCACAGAAGGTATCCAGTTTCAATTTCTACAATTTGCAATTTTGTTTTATAGTGTAACTAGAAATTTAAATTTTATAAGAGTATAAATTTAATATAAAAATAAAATATTGCTGACGTTCCTTTTTCTAAAAAAAATTCAATTCTATAACCTAAAGCATTATTAAAATCTATATATATTAAATTTTATTATTTTGTGATTACCATAAATTAAATTTATAATTTTTTAATTTTTTAATAAATTTTTTTAGCTATTCAACATTAAAAATCCTCGATCTATTAATATTTTAAAAGAAATTATATTACTAAATTTACAGCTATAAATGATTTGAGCTGTATTATATTCAATAAAAGTGCATTGGAGCTTATATATTGAAGACTCGAACTATAAAAAAACTCGGCTCATAAAGTTTGCAAATAAGATCGATTAGAAACTCACAAATCAGCTCATGATTTTAATGTTTAATAATTTAATTTTATAAATATAAAAAATAAATTTTTATTAAAAAATATTTTAGAAAATATATGATTAGAATAAAATTATATTTTTTATTAAAAGAATAAAATTATAATTTTTATCAAATATATTATAATTTATTTAACAAATTATTTATTTCTAATGTTTTAATGTATGAATTTAACTTATAGTTTTTATTTTTTAAAATTTTTTAAATTCATTTAGATTCGTTTAAACTTGCAAACAGTCGTAAACACTAAGTAATATAGCTAGCTCGACTCAAATATAAACAAACTAAATATGAATTAGGCGAAGCTCAACTTTACTCGACTCGAGTACTCTCCAAATCTAAACTACTCAATCTTCAACTGTTTTCTGCTTTAAACATGCCACATTATATATAATTTTTTTATTTTCTATTTTGTACTCTGAATGTGTATATAATTTAGAACGATTACAATTTAACATAGTTTTGTAATATGTAGATATATGCATACATGCTTTCTTAAATTCGCATAGAATTTAATAATTGTGATTGGTGACTTAATTCTTCTGCTTGTTGCCCGCATTTTAAGACTTTTAAAGATGTTGTGTGTATATATATATAATTTCAACCTCATTTTCATGGCATGCTAAAATAGTTCTCTGCCAAATAGATAGGCACATCATATTTATGTCACTAGAATTCTTTCCCTCAATTTAAACGTAAACATGATTACATGGATAGTATAATAAAATTAAGCAGCTTTCAATACGTCATCATCTAAGTGTTCACACACAATCATGAAAATAATTCACCTTACTGTTTTTTACATTTTACATAGGATGCGAATACATATTACAGAGATTGCCACATGTAAAATAATAATTTTTATTTATATTTTTTATCCTTTAAAATTTTTTGATGTTTCATACTAATTAGAAAAATAAATAAATAATTTATGCGACGTGAACCCACCAGATAAAATATTTTTCATTTACCTTTGATTATATGTAAAATAAACATATTTAATTTAATTTTTTTATATATATATAGATCCAAATATATAGGAATATATTAGTTATGGTGCTTTCTATGGTTACTTTAAATTTTATAAAGTAAATTTTACTTTGTTAATAAAGTAACTTTTTATTTCCGCTTAAACGAGGTTTTGAATTCGAGTTTTTGTGTATGTAGCCACCTTAAATTAGTTGTTGGGAGACATTTGCAGTTTTTGTGGTTCTACCTAGATCGAAACAAATTAATTAGAGTCCAATAAATTATGAATACCGATGATTAAAAAAAAAGAGTAACGTTAGAATCTTCCCATCAGTTATTAAGGTTGATCCTGAAATAATGTGAAAGATAATTTTTCTTTTTCATGTTGGTTAAATGAGTTAGCTCTATTTATTGTTTGACGAAACTAGGTTGGTAATATTTGGAAGGTTGAACACATCATGAAGATTAGAAGACCTAACCACTACACATAACTAACACTTGAAATCGCCCCTAGATTTTGTCTTTTTTTCTTTTACTAATGTTTCAGGCTTTTACCTCTGTTTTTGTATTAAAAATAAAGTTCACTACAGACCTTTTTTTCTCTTTTTTTTTTTCACATGATAACAGTATCAAGTTTTTCAGTTAAAAAAAATAGTATCAAGGTTGAGCTACTCAATTCATACTTACAAAAATTTTTGCTTTTTATATACTGATATAATAAATAACTTACATATTCGATATTTTTATACTTAGAATAGTTGTTAGAAAAATGATAGATGTCAGAGCTTGCAATAGTCGCAAACCACTACAAGATAAAGTTCTTTTTTTTATGTGAAATCGTGGCCTACAATGTAACTATTCACCTCTCGTAGGTTGCAAGATGAATGTTTACCTTATCTGTTAATGGTAAATATTATTTTGGGCAATCAATACTAGCGTTTAGAGAAGGCATTATTATTAATATGGCAACTCAAACTATCATAGACACAGGCACCAGAAGAAAAGGCACATTAATGCCATTGTGCAATGTGTATAGCATAGGACACAATCCATTAGGCTGTTATTGTCTTAAATAACTATCAGAGAGCATGTGTGTCTCTACAATATAATTAGCCATCTAGCCAGCATCATTCGTTTTAATCTTCAACTGCAGGAAAACAAAAACAAGAATCACTGCAAGAGTCTATAGCTAAAAGGGCATCAAGAAAAGGAAAAAGGAAGCCAATGGAGATTCAAGAAAACGAGACTTGGTCGGAGACAGAAAGCGATAGCAGCAGCAGAAGAGTAGACTATAGTGGACCGATGAGCGGTCCATTAGCAGCCAATTCAAAAAGCAGCAGTAAGAAAATTGCAAGATTCAAAGAAGAATACAACGAAATCACCCTGGACGTTAGCGACGACCCTGTTTTAGTGCAGAACATAAGAGGAGGCGATGCAGAAACAACGTATTTGGCTAGTCAATTGGAGAAGAAAAAGAACCCTTCACTTGGGTCTCAGTCGTCGGTTCGACTAAGGCAGGTTTCACAAGGGCTGAAGAGGATTACATCTAATAATAAGTTTGATAAGGTTGATAGAAGCAGGTCTGGAGCTGCTCGTGCTTTGAAGGGACTTAAGTTCATGACCAGAAATGCTGGGACTGAAGGTTGGTCCGAAGTTGAAGCAAGCTTTGATAAGTTATCCGTTGATGGAGCTCTTCCCAAGAAAAGATTTGGTCAATGCATAGGTGTGCAATGTAATTTGATCAAATTATTAATTATACATTAATTCATTCGCCATGCATATATATTTATGTCGAAAGCTGAGTAGTTAAGTGGTATAAAGCATGAACCACTGCATTGTAGGTGGTGCAAATTCTCTGTTAAAAAAAAATACAATTATATGTTTTGATTTTATTTCGTGATTTTGAAATATTAATTAGTTGAAATTTAGAATAAATGGGAGGTGGAAGTTGATAGGCGAATTTGATGCAAATAAATGTGCTCAGGAATGAATGAATCAAGTGAATTTGCTAGCGAACTTTTTGATGCATTGGCAAGGAGGAGAGGAACAACATCAGGTTCAATAAGCAAGGCTCAGTTGAATGAATTCTGGGAAGAAATTACTGATCAGAGCTTTCAGGCTAGGCTTCAAACCTTCTTTGACATGTAAGAGGAAATTAGTGAAATGTTTCTTTCACAATAGAATAAATATTCTAATAAAATGTTTGAAATGCAGGGTGGACAAAAATGCAGATGGTAGAATCACAGAAGAGGAAGTGAAAGAGGTGAAATATATATATATATATATATATATATATATTGTTTTCAGAGTGCTAATTTTATATATTATATGATTTTTATTTTTCTTAAATGCTGATTCCATCTTGAATAATTTCAGATTATAGCTTTAAGTGCTTCTGCTAATAAATTGTCAAAGATTCATGAAATGGCTGGGGAGTATGCTGCTCTGATCATGGAAGAATTAGATCCGGGCAATCTTGGATTTGTTGAGGTCAGTATCCAAGCACCACTACAGAAAAACTCAAGCTTACACTAGACTGAGTTTAAGCACAATTCAGCAAATAAACAAAAATCATACAATCACTACAATAAATTTACTTATTTGTGACATTAAAATCATCATCAATATTGAAAAATTGTCACAACAAACTAATTGTGTCAATAAAAAATTGTCACAAGCTATCACAGTATTGTCACATAAAACTCCGTTGCAAAAAGTATTTATACATTGATATCGATATAAAAATGTTACAAATATTTTTTTTATGATAAAAAAATATTATTGTCATAAAAATTACTTTTGTGACAATATATATTATAACAATTAAAATTAAAATTATCATATAAAATACTATATTGTCATGAATACAATTGTTTTTTTCATGACAATCTAATTTGTTGTTACATAAAGTTCAAATAGTGACATTATTTACTATCACATTAATTAGACTAATTATCCAATATTATATTAGTGACAATTTTTTGTTACTTTAAAGATTTTTGAATTCTTATGTTTATTTTTATTATCACCAACATCCTTTAAATTTTAACTACTTTCAATTTTAATATAATATTATCTAAAATTTTAAATTTAAATATTTGAAAAACTTTCAACTTTTTTATTTTGATAGTTATCATAACCACCATTAAAAAAAGATAACTTGATAACTGTTTAATTGGACCAATTTATAGAGAAAAGTACAAATTGTTTTTTACTTATTAACAATGTGGAATTTAAGTTAGTATAAAAGTATAAATTTAATCAGTGATGAAACCTTTTTTATTGTAACAAAAAGTGTTTTGAATATATATTAGTGATAGTTGATTATTGTCACCTAATATAAAATTAAATTTTACTTAACCTTGGAAAAT
>CATIWM010059436.1:0-21653 GCA_949671775.1 Mallotus repandus
ATATATTCTTGGTGAACAGCTTGTGATTTATGTGCTCTTAGAGTAAAGTGCATTGAAAATTAAGAAGCAAGTTATACAGCCTACTAACTAATATTGAGTGATTGTATTGACGGTGAATTTGTTAATGGCGTGAGAATTAAGTTAATAATCAAATGGATTTTTTTTACATCAATACTAGTCCAATTGTTGTTAAAAAAATAAACCAATCTTTTTGAACAGTGGCACTTATTAGGATTCTGTAGAATCACGACAAGTTAGTTATTAATATTAGATATGAGGAGAACATGTAACCTATTATCTAGGGTGAGATATCCCGTCAATCTTTTATGGTAAAATTTAAGAAAAATTCTTAATTACATAGCGGAATCAGTTTAGATGAATCAATCTAAACCTCATTGACATTACTAGTCCAATTAGAATGACTTTTTTATTTTATTTTTATAAAAACTACATCAATACCAAGATGCGAATATTGTGAGGAGTATATTTGTTGGATCAAACTTTCTAGCCAGAGTAAAAACCATTAATCAATGGAAGTTCTAGCAGTTAACTATAAGCCATTTCTGAATGGCCATTTTTCACCACTTTTTACAATTTTACAAATAGTTTTATGCTCCAACCATGCCAAAAGTAACACTTCTTTTTTAACCACATGATTTCATTGAAAACAAAGATTACAAGACAAGGTCCAAATCAGAGGACAGTCACCTAATTTACTCCTACTACAAACATCTAATATGTAGGCGTAAAAATATTGATTAATCCAAATTTATCCAGTACAAAGAAGAGTCTAACTGGATAAGCAAAAAGACTAAATCCAAAATATGAGATAATATTAAGGCTTTGCTGCTTCGATGATTTCTATTATGACCTGACAACACTTGGTAGCAGGGAATGAAGGCAAAACTACTTCTCCAGATAATATTACTTTATTTAGTTTCTTCAGAAAATAGTCGAAAATAATTTTACATTTTTTTTTTCTTTTATTAATAGAGAGGTTGAAAAATTTTAAATATCGATAGACAGCATAATAGGATGCAGTCATCCTTTTAGATCAGGTGAAGAAATTCCACAAATGAACCACATGACGAGTGTTAAAGCATTTTGCTAACCAATTAAAATGGCTTTTAGTTTACTTTGCAAGCAATGATCTCCTTATCTGAACTAGTTTGTTGATTTGGATTCTGTGGACTGATGAGCAAAACCAGAGCTTTTCCTTCTTTTTCATAAATGAAAAGCAAATCCAGATTTTGCTGATGAATCTGGGATGAGATTCGGTCTTTAAATTCATATCCCGTAACAACAATGGACTTGTTAATAAGTTTACAATATGATTTTACTTAAGTAATATATTTTTCAACAATTATGCAGTCCAAAAATAAAAATTTTACCACCAATGACATAAGAAGAAGAAGAATAGATTATCAGAAAATATTTAGCATGCGCTTGCTATTAAATTAATTAAACCCCAGATATTATTTAAATATGATAGGACTTCAAAATATAAAAAGATTTTAATGCTATTAAAATTAAAATATATAATCAAGATAATTCGATGGTTCAAGTAATAAAAATTTTGAATTTTTTTTTGGAATAAGGATCAATTTGTTTTCTGAACTTTTCATCCAGGGTCAAAAAGCCACTTTGAACCTTTTAGGGTCAATTTAGCTACTAAACTTTCTAATAAATGTCAAATTGTCCCTAAATAATATAAGCAGCTCCTTATTTTTTGAAAAATAGATAAAAAGATCCCTAACAAATTACAGATATCTCCATAATATTTTAAATAGATGACAAATAAGTCCTTATTTTAGTAAAATTATTTTTTATTAAAAAATTTAATTTTATAATTATATATAATTCATTTATAACTTGTAAAATTAAAAAACCTAATAATATATGATATAAATATAAATTTAGTATTCACCAATAATTTTTTGTGGTGCTGAAATATAAAAATTTTATTCGTATATAAATTAATCTTATATTTTTTTTAATTATATTTGACATTGAAATTTATTTGTTATTTAAAGAATACAAAAGTACAATTTAATATGTACATTGATACAATATATTAATAGATAAAAAAATAAATTAATAAAAACATAATGATAAATTAAAATTAATAATAATAATAATAAATTTTAATTTTAGATGTTGTTAATTTTATAATATAAAATTTTATTTTTAAAATTGTTATATTTTTATTACTTTAATATTACAAATATTATTAAATTAAAAATTAATTATTTTATTATATTCCATTAATTTTAATATTAAATTTAATAATATATTATATTTTTAATATAAAGTAATAAATCAATTTATATATGAATAAAAGTTCTATATTCCAACACTGCTAAAAATTATTGATGATACTAAATTTATATTTATATAATGTATTATTAGATTTTTAAATTTCACAAGTTATAAATGAATTAAATATAATTCTAAAATTAAATTTTTTAATGAAAATTATATTACTAAAATAAGAACTTATTTATCAGCTAATTAAAATATTATAATGGTATTTGTAATTTGCTAAGGGCCTTTTTGTCTATATGTCAAAAATAAGGAGATAATTGTATTATTTAGGGGCAATTTGACCTTTATTGAAAAGTTTAATGGTTAAATTGACCCTAAAGAGTCCAAAATAACTTATTTGACCCTGACTGAAAAGTTTAGGGGCAAATTGACCCTTATTTCAATTTGTTAAGTAAAATTTTAAATTTGAATTTTATTTATGAAGAAAACATGCATTGTGCAAATTCTGCTCTACTTATGAGATTCATCCATCTTATAAATACAAGATACTTTAAGTATTTATCAAAAAAATTAAAATGTATATAAATTTTTCTAATATAAATTAAAATTTCAGGAACAAAAGTGAGAACTACTCATCATAGAGAATTTTTATTTTATTAAAAACATACATAAATATATTTATTTCCACTTGTAATAGAGGTCTTCTTGTCCATCACTTTGTTTGTAGCCATGAACTCCATTGTTAATAACTTTCCATGAACACCGAGTTGGGCACCTATCCAAATCCCTTTTTGCTTTATAGATGTCATAAACCCCTGATCCATGCTGCGATGTGAATCCACAGAAGTAAAGGGTAGTTTCTATAACGTTCACTCTAAACTTCCAGTCATACGACTTGTCCACTGGCAAAACATGGCTCCCCAGATCATCATCTTTTGATTTACAGTGCACTGTGACGTTTTGTCCATCCCCCAAGTTGTTAAATATGCGTACCTTTGTGTGCATTGGCAGAATATATAACTTTCTCTCAACAGATTCCTCTTCTGATCTTGCTGCGATTGTTGGTGACTGAGCCAATGAAACAGTGATGCACATGAGAACGACCAACAAGAAGGATTTCATATTTGTTAATTATTTGTGACCTACATAAAATAAATTATATTGTTGTGAGTTTTTGCCAAGATGAAGTGGTGCTTTCATTTATAGTGCTTTTCTTTTCAAGTGACCCAAGTTTTTATTACATAGACCATCCTTTTTTATTAAATAAATAAAAAATAATTTTATTAATGAGATTAAAATTTTATATATATATAGGAGATTCTTACTTACACTGGCTGTATATACATCTAATTTAAAACACAAGATACATGTTTTATTTTTATCAACCAAGTGTATGTGTATTAAATTCTACCATTGCGTGTAATACACCCAATGTAAGCAAAACTTTCCATATATATATATATATATATATATATATACTCTAGTGAAATCATAAGATATTTTATATCAGACACCTAAATTTCTATTTTGAACCTAGGTTAAATAAAACGAAAATAAAAGGAAAAGACGCAATAAGTTTTTTTTTATATATAATAAGACACATTAAGTTAAATTAATAGTTGAGGGGTGCTAGCAAATAAATTGATAGACTTTAGGGGTGAAATTATACATTTGACCAAATGATCATATTCTTTGGGAAAAAAAAAGGTCGTAGAAGTAAAAATTTAATTAAATACCCCCCTACTCTGCCAATTAATAAAATTAAGTTGTGTTCTAAATTTTAATTTATCACCTAGAAGAAGTGGATAGTTCAAATTATTTCTTAGTAAATATTATATTCAAATTATAATTTTATTTTTTTATTATTAATAAAGCTAAAAAATTCTAACAAATAATTTTTAATTTAATGGTACTAATCATTTTTAGAAATTTCAAAAATTTAAATTTAAATCTGAAATCAACTAATTAAACATTTTAACTTCCTTAATTAATAATATTTTTTGACAAATAATTCCAACTCTTAGAACAATTTTATAATTTTCAAATGGAGCCTCAACTTTTACCAAATCATTGACCAATTTGGGATTGGAAGAGTTACTGCCCTTTCCCAAATTCTATGGTTGCGTTTACTTACAAAAAAAAACTATTCCAATTTTCTAGAAAATTTTTCAAAATAAAAATAAAAAATAAAATTTTGTGTTTACTTTGATTGTTTTTACAAAAATATCACTTAAAAATTTTTTTCACCATTTTCACAATTTTAAAAAAAAGTGGAAAATAAGTTTTTGTTGTTTTCAAAATTTTTCTTCATTAAAAGTATAAAATGAAAACATGTTGTTTTCATTACGCATCTTTTCTATTTTTTATTTTTTATTTATTAATTTATTTTAGTATTAGAAGATAAAATAAACTCTACTTTTCAAACCCTAGATTATCTCTCTACTTTAATATGTATCATTATCTCTCTACTTTAAAAAATAAATTGTATATGAGAATAAATAAACATATTTTTTATTTTTTAACTAGTAAACATGTTTTACTAATTTTCTAAGAAAATGAACAGTTTTTATTTTCTTTGAAAATTGAAAAATAAAAATAGAAAATAATTCTCCCTGTATGTCTATAAGAAGTTAATAATTGTTTTATTAATAGATAAGAGTATCCAAATAATTTTTTTAATAGGTGAGAGTATCCAAACTAAACAGTAAAATGACACCGTATCAACTTTATTTCAGAATGTTAACATTTGACTATTTTATTTTTAGATGATTTACCTTATTTAAGAATGTTGACATTTGACTATTTTATTTTTAGATGATTTTTTTTTTTAACAATACAACATTTATATGGGTGAGGGGGGAGGGGATATTTGAACTGTCATCCTTTTACAAATGTCATATCCCATGGCTGGCCATCCAGGCTAAAGGGCATATAATCACCAATAACATATGTTACATAATAAAAAATTTAAGGGAAAATCTATGGGCTGCCACTGAAATTAGTACCAAATCTTGAAAGGGTCACTGAGGATACTCTCTTCAAATCCATTTTGATACTCAAAATTAATGCATATCTCACATGCAAAACAAAATCAAGTTCCATGGTCATTTCTAGCTAATAACCTCAACCCAAAAAAACAAAAAATAAACCATGAATTATCATATCCTCACAAGAAATCTCTTGCTGCAACTACTACTACTACTATTATCAATTGTGTACATGAATGAAGCAAGGACTGATGTAAATGGGCCTAAGCTAAAGTATACTACAGTAATTATCACCAATGATCTAGCTCAGGGATGGGATCTCAGTGCTCATTGCAAATCCAAAGATGATGACTTGGGTGAGCATACTGTAACAAAACACAAAGACTACAAGTTCGGATTTCAGCCTAATTTTTGGGGTATTACTCAATTTTATTGCAGCTTTGTGTGGCAGAGTACGGGATTACATTGGTTTGATATTTATATTCAGAATAGAGATTATAGTAAATGTTATACTTGTAAGTGGGTTGTGAGACAAACAGGTCCATGCATGTTTGACCAGAAAACTAATGCTTATACTCTTTGCTATAAGTGGAATCAGTAGTTCTCTTTTATATGACCAATAAAAAGAGTACTCTTTGATTAAAATCATTTTTCTTTTTTTTTCTATTATTATTCTATTGAATATTCTATTCACGCGTTGGAAATCGTCTAATTTGTAATATTTTATATTTCAGTAAAAATATTTTTGAAACTGAGATTACATTTCTGTATTTTTTATTATTTGGTTGAACATTAAATTGTATAGTATTATTGTTGTAAGCTGATCATTTTCTATCAAGTAGAGAGAGATGTATGGCGTATATATTCATTTTCAATGATCTAAAGCAGGTTTTTGATTTCACTATTCATCGCTAATGCAAAGACATGAGTGATGAGTCACTGACGATGGCTTAGGTGTGCAAGTTCTCCACTACCACAACAGCTATGAGTTCACAATTGGACCCCAACATTTGGGGTGGTACCCAACTTTATTGTGAAAAAAGTGAGAGTCCATTGGTTTGACATTCGTATTCATTCACTTTAGAGACCATATAAAGTGCTCTCTTTGTTGGTGAGTTGGGAGACAAACACGTCCCTGCTGCTATGATTATAAATCTAGTGAAATTCTTGTCTAGCAGTTATATCATATAATAAAGACAACTAAATTCTGAACAAATTAAGAGGTATCTCATTTTTACTAATAAGTATAAAATGTCTAAATGTGTGATTCCCTGAAAACCTACAATTTTTTTTTTTTTTTTTTTTACCCAAGGGGTTTGTAAGAGGTTGAATTGGGAAGGGGAATTGAACCGATAAACTTCATCTACCACCTCCAACACTTTTACCACTAGGCCAAGAGCTTGGGGGCGAAAACCTACAATTGATTATATATATATTTGATTTGTATTTTATTTATTTATTTTTAGACCTGGGGAATATGGTTTGTATTTAATCATATGTAAATTCATCATTTTTTAGCTTACATGCATTATCAGATCTCAAAGGGGTAAAAGATAAAGTGAGATTAATGTTGATTAACAATCTGCTACAGCTCCTAATTATCTAACTCTGTAGCTAGTTAAGGGAACTTCTCAAAAAGAACATCTGTCTTTTTCTTAGTCACTGTTCATCCATTTTCTTTTAATTTTTCTTCTAGTTTTTGGTTGTTTTTTTTTTGGTCAATTTTTTGGCCGAAAACCACCCAAGACCTAATTTTTTTTTTGTTGTCTTTTTCATATATTTCCCAGTTTAAGTTCAGATCTCAACCTAATATGGTTTCCATCCCACTTTATAGTTGTTTGAAAAGGAAAGAAAAAAAAAATCAACAGAGCAAGAAAATAGCAGAAGAAATTGCGGATCCAGGCAAGAATGATGATCTCTCACTCTGTGCAAGGAAGTAAAAGAGGAAGGACAATCTCAGACTATGCAAAGCGAGAAGCAGCTTAGGCAGAGGGAAAGAGGTGCAGATCTAGATCCTACAGGTGTAGAAGTTGTTGCCGTCTTGCCGTGAATCTGCTATTTGCGTATATTTTAGCTTGTATGTTAAGTTATTGATAGAACTCTTTTTATTTCACTCCAGGTACTTATTAGTCATGCAAAAACTTAGTGAGGTAGAATTTTCTCATGACTACAAAAAGAGACTATAAGTCCTGATATGATTATCCGCAATCACTTGATTAAGTGGTTAAAGGGTGTATTCATGATTATTGAGATTATGGGTTCAAATCTAGAAACATAGTTGACTCTGTTTAGACGTAGAGGTTAGATCCCATGAAATATTAGATTTTGGTGAGCTCACTTTAAATGAGAAATGAAGAGGTTGTCTGAACAAATTCATCTTCCATTTTATTACATGATGTGATTGAACATAAGACTTTGCACATGAATTATACTGCATCAAAATTAGAAAATCTTAAAAAACAAAATGTTTGTACAATCAGTTGTTTCATCAATAAGGGATCCAGATTTATGTGGCTAAAACTATAACTTAAAAAAATAAAATAAAATACATCAACTAGCATCTAAGTATAATATCTGGAACTTTGAGATACATGTATAATGCCAATGGTACTTCCATCTGTACAGAAGTATACCTGTACTGTACTGATTGCAAGCTGAAATGATCTTCGAAGCCCCCATGAATAACAGGAAAATCCAGTAATGCTATTTGCTTATGAAAGAATGTACAACGCACCATCATTTGCTGTTGCAAATCATACAGAGAGGAACCGGCACCCAAAAAAAATCACCTCTGTTGATAAAACCGGAGAATGATCACCAATTTTTATTTGGTATCTTGTTTCAGTGGGTGATCGTAAGTTGGAGATTGATTAAAGTTCCCTTCTCGTTCATTAGACTCAATAAGCATCAACACAACTTCACGCATTGATGGCCGATCAAATGGTGACATGCTTGTACACATTAAAGCAATTTTCAACACAGCGAGCATGTGATCAACAGTGCTTTGATCTTTGAGGTCCAATCTGCTATCAAGTATACCAGATGTCAACGAATGATCACGGACATAATTTCTCACCCATGTGACAAGGTCACCTCCTTGCTCTAGTGGTTGTACAGGAGTTAACCCGGTCAACAACTCCAACAGCACAACTCCATAGCTATAGATATCACACTTTTCCGTTATTTTCATTGTGTATGCGTATTCTGCAAGAGTAAAACATAATATTTGGTCAGCTATGAGCAACAATTTAATCTCAAGTGCATGATAACACTCAGGCAAAGAATCTCAAACTTCTGTTTCGGCGCCCAGAGGTGAGAAAAGCCTCAATCTAGCTATAAACCAAAAATACCATCTAAGAGCCTCCCTTAAAGCTCATGCTTATGTTTTCTGGTGGCAAAAGGACTTGGGCTTCAACATCCAGTTAGTTTTTCTTTAGCTTATTGCCCAAGTAAACAAGTGGAGCTGAAAAATTGGATATATATATATATATATGGGCACACACACACACAAAATTCATGTAATTATGCAATATAATCAACTGAAAAACATACTTTGCCTCGTATCAAAATTAACTATCAAATTTACGCACAAATATCTCCAATGTCGACATGCCTAATCCCCAAAAGTAGAATCAAAAGAAATGTATGACAATATTCAATAATTCTAAGGCTTAAAAATTCATTTCACACATAAACATTGCTCCATTAAATATCAAAGAATCAGGAACTTACCAGGTGCAATATACCCATATGACCCTGCAACTGCTGACATGGATTTAGACTGAGGCATGTCTATTATTTTTGCCAAACCAAAATCACCAACATGGGCTTCAAAATTATCATCAAGTAGGATATTATTGGACTTTATATCACGATGAATGATCCTTGGTTTGCAGTCATGATGCAAATAAGCAAGACCTTCAGCAGCTCCAAGAGCAATCATGAACCGAGTTGGCCATTCCAAGCTGCATGATGGCCCATGAATTTGCTCACCTAAGCTACCCCTAGCCATGTACTCATAAAGAAGCAGATTGGAACCTTGGTGATAGCAAAATCCATAGAGCTTCACAATGTTCCGATGCCTAATGTTTCCAAGAGTCAGAATCTCAGCCTGAAAACTGTTCTCAATGTTGCTCCCCTCCCTGTTAGATGCTAGCTTTTTCACAGCAATGGTTTGTCCAGTCTGCATTACTGCCTTGTATACTGTCCCACAAGCTCCTCTTCCAACAGCATAGCTATCATGAAAATTGTTTGTGGCCTCAACCAGATCTTGCAAACTGAATCCCTCCTTAGGACGAAAATAGATATCTGAATCCGGTGACGAACTCTCAGTATCACGGACGGATGGAACTGTCTCAGTTGGGCGTCTCATGACATACAGTATTACTGCAATTAGAATGAGAGAAACTCCACCAACAGCAGCTGCAACAGTTGTGATGATTCGACCCCGAAGAGCATCCATGCTTTTCAAAGCAGCACCAGAATCAGAAAATGAATCTCCATTGCAAGAGCCAAGATGCCCACCACAAAGCCCATCATTTCCCATGAAACTGCTGATTTCCATGTTCTGAAATAGCGGTACAGGAGGTAAGGGTCCAGTAAGGTTATTAAATGACAAGTTGCACCCCAGTAAGCTTGACAGGTTTTCAAATGTATCTGGAATTTCACCAGTCAAATGATTATTATTGAGCAGGAGGAATTCGAGTAAAATAAGATTACCCAACTCTGCCGGTATGCTCCCAGTAAGATTATTATTACTGAGATTCATTGCAATCTGCAGGCTTGAAAGGGAACCCAACTCTGGAGGAATTTTGCCAGAAAAAAAGTTGCCACCCATCTGCAATTCAGTCAAGTGAGAGAGATTTCCCAATGCTGGCGGTATAATTCCTGACAACTTGTTTTCTGAAAGCTTAAGAATCTCTAACTGCTGAAGGGTTCCAAGCTCATCCGGTAAAGCATCTACAAAGCTGTTGTGGCTGAGATCAAGTCGTTGAAGCATCTTGCAATTAACAATCTCACGTGGAATCTGTCCTTCAAGCAAATTTGATGAGACATTAAAAGTCACAAGTTGAGACAGATTACCTATTTCCTTAGGCAACTCATTAGTGAAGTAATTGTTTGCAATATGAAGCCTCTGCAACTTTTGGCAGTTCCCAATGGCCTGAGGAAGTGGACCACTGAACTTGTTCTGATCCAAATCAATAGCAGAAAGGTTCACCAATTTGCACAACTCTGAAGGAAAGCTACCTGTAAAACTGTTTCCAACAAGACTTAGTTGCACCAATGATTTGCAATTCAGGATTCCACTAGGGATATTCCCATAAAAGTTATTAGATTCCATATTCAACGACATCAGGTTTGAATGTCGACAAAGATGAGGAGGTATTCTTCCAGTCAGATCATTTTGGGAGAAGTCCACCACCCAAAGTTTACTGTAAAGTCCAAGCCCATGCGGAATACTGCCACTCAGGAAGTTGCCAAAAAGCTGCAACTGAACCATTTCTGTCAAATACTGAAAACCAAAAGGGATAGGACCTCTAAGTTTATTAATTGAGAGGTCAAGCTTTGTCAAGTTCCTCAAGCTACTAAGCTCACTTGGTATAACACCAATAAGCTGATTTTCGAAGAGATAAAGTAGACGCAGACCCTTTATCTTACTGAACTCAGTAGGGATTTCGCCTATCAAATAGTTCTCTGAGAAATCAATTTCTGTTGTCATAGACAAATTCCCAATTTCTCTTGGAATGGTTCCATTGAATGCATTTCTGTATAGATACAGTTTCTTTAGAAACTTCAGGTTCCCAACTTCTGATGGTATTGGTCCTTCAAGATTGTTTGCATACAAAGCAAGTGTTTCAAGGTTTGTGCAGTTTCCTATCTCCTTTGGTATAGATCCTGTGAGTTGATTTTCCCATAAAATTAATTCAGTCAAGCTCCCCAGCATTCCAATTTCTTTCGGCAGCTCCCCTCCTATGGCATTTTGAGCAAGACCAAGCAAACTTAAGTTCTGACATCCACTTATTTCTGCTGGAATGCTACCAGAAATCCCATTCTGTCCTGCTCGAAAGGTTTTCAAATTCTTGAGATTCCCAATGGAATGAGGCAATGGTCCAGTCAGATTGTTGGTGTAAGCCACAACCTCAATCAATGAAGTCAAATTCCCAAACTCCTCTGGAAAAGAACCTGATATTCTGTTATTGCATATATTCAACCTTCGAAGAAGAGACAATTTACCAACTTCAGCAGGAAGTTGCCCACTAAACTCATTATTGTTCAAATAGAGGTACAGCAACATCGAACAATTTCCAATCGTGTTAGGTATATCTCCAGTGAGCATATTGTAAGAAAGATCAAGATATCTCAGGTTGAATAAGCCACCAATGCTGGGACTCAGGATCCCAGACAGATTCATCGAGCTCAGATTGAGCGACCGAACCACAGGCTCATAATCTGTAGTGCAATTCACACCAGTCCACCCACATGGTGTCTTGTCAGTGGACTTCCAGCTCTCTAGATGACCGAATTCATCATGAAAGCCATTCTTTAGATCTAGGAGGTACTGCCCTTCAGAATTCAACCCCTCTGAGGTAGAAACCAATAACATGATCACAAGCCAAAATCCTGTAAACCCCACTTCAAAAGTTCTCCCTGAATTGATATATGTTGACATTTTATCACCCCTGAGCTCAATCATAACCATAGCATAATATTGTTGAACGCCTGCACACATATAGCTATATTATTATTATTGCAAAAAACAAAATTATGGCAAAATATTCACCAATATAGTACCTAATTTTACAGATACAAGATCAATTGGAGCACTCAAGGGATGATAGGAATATCCTCCACAATGAGATATAGCTTAAGAAGCCTTTCTCATTATACAATGAATTCAAGTGTAACTAGATAGATTGACAAAGTAAGCATCCAATCTTAGTCTCAGCAAACAAGGTTCAAATGCAAATAAAATCCAGAAACGAAATTTGAAATTTAAAAATTCAACAAACCAAACTGATATTTAAGTAATAAAAACAGTAATTACCAAACAAGTTGTAGGAAATCAAGGACACATGCAACTGATAAAAACCATATATTAGAAACAAGCCAGAAAAAGAAATATCTCAAATTCAGAAACCTAACAAACCATACTGACCACTTCTACACGAACAACCATATGAAATCACCAAAGAAGCAAACTTTAAGTAGGCCAAGCAAGCACACAAAAAAGAAAACACCAATACAGAAAAAAAATAAAAAACAAGCATACCTGTTTAAGCCAGAACATTAATCACTCCTTCAGAGAAAGAAGAGGCACTAAAAGCAACAACAGCTGCACCATTTGGCCGTAACTGCAACTCCTCTGAGACCATAGATAGAAAGAAACCAGAGTTCATGAACCAACCAAATTCAATTCACCTTTTTGACACAAATGGCGGGGATCTTTGGATCTAAAAGGCCAAAGATTTTGGACCCCAAAATTTTTTCAATTAAATAAAAAGAAATCTTTCTTGTTTTCTCTTTACTCTTTGCTTTTGAGAACAAGAAAGCAGAACTTCCAAAAGTGCAGCAAGAAACCCAAAAAGAATAAAGGAAAAAAAAAAAGAAAAGAGAGATCTTCCTTTCTTGATTTTGTCTTGAGAATTATATGAAATGATATTAAATCTTTTAAGCCAATGAAGAAAAGATAAGAGCTTTAGCTCTTTTCTTGAAGCTTTAATGGCAGACAAGGCATGCGCTCTGTGTATATACATACACTTTTTTCACATACCCAATACAAATATACAAATGGGTTGTTATTGCTCTCTGTTAAATGTTGTTGTTTTTTCCCTATCAATCTAGAAGTGGGCATTGATGGTGGGTTTGGTTTTGGCTTGCTGACTAGTTGGCTACCTAGTTCAGTTTCTTTCTCTTTGTTAGTGCCTTATAGCAAAAAAGTTTGTGCTATGTGTTATGAATTATGATACTGTTGAATGCAACTTTTTTTTTTAAAAAAAAAATTTAAATATATTTTTTTATCCAAAAAGATAAAGTTTTGGATTTTGGTTTGATTGTGACTGCTTGCTTTTGTTTTGGTTTTGGTTTTGGGGGGTGAGATTGGTGGGTTATTTCTGGAATCTCTTCTTCTTCTTCTTCAAATTCTATATCCAAACAAAATAGTTTTTGATTAATTGAACAATTAGCATTAATTAATACATAATATTTTTTTTTATAATCATTAATAACACAGACAAATCACCAATAATAATTTAGAAAAATTGGCAAGTCTCCAACCGACCAATTGGTTCTTTTCTTGTCAATTAAATTCACATTATATGTAGTTTAAGGGTTTTTTTCTTTTTGAGAAAAGGGGTTTTTTTAATTTTGTATTTGATTTAGTAATATGGTTCTTTTGGACTACATGCAAATGCAAATGTGATTTCTTTTATTTGTGCCTTTTTAAAATCTTTCCAAAGACAAAATTCTTATTGAATTTAAGAAAAAAATTGATATGACCCTTGTTTTTTATAGGATGTACTCATAATGAGTTTTTATAATAATCTATTTTAATTAGCTCTATTTATAATTTGTATTTAAAATTAAACACTAAAGCATGCTTTTGAACGTATAGTTGAAATGTATTTATTTGATTTTATTTTATAATAAATTAATAAAAAATCATGTATTTATATGTTTAAATATCAAAAATAATGGAAATTTACACTCTATTTATAGTCATTTTTAGATCAAAGTGGGTTAGTTAAAGTTTAATCTAAATACCAGTGATTTATATTAAAAATATTAAAAAATAACAAACTTAAATATTATTAGCATATTTTTAAAAAAAATTAATTGGCACATTTAATAAAATTTTTAAAAAATATTAGATGGTTTTATGTTTCTTACCAATGTGCTTTAAACATTATAATTTCATCACAGATTGAACCCTTTTTCTCGAATGGGATTATAACAACGGCTAAAAAAATATAAAAATACCTTTACACAAATACATGTATAATAATTTTTTTTTTAATCTTCATTTTCAATTTCTCCTAGGAAAAAATGATGTGGTATCTTTTATCATTTAGATTAATGTAGGACCTTTTTGGGATAATTAAAATAATAATGTGAAAAAAGGTTTTTAAAAATAATAATAATAATAGTAGTGTGAAAAAGCAAAAAGATTATTTATTTAAGGAAGAGAATAGTGTGATGGGACTTGCAAGTGGGGCCTATATATTAGCCCTATATTAGAAAGGCCCATGAAAGCTCCATCAGCCGTCCAAAAGGTTAACTTTATGTCCATATCGAACGGTCCACATTTTTTGGGTATTTTCTCGCAACTAATCATGCACCCTTGAAAGGTTAAATAGTGGGACCCCAAAAAAAGAACTTTTCATTAAAAAAACAATTGAATTGCAGCACATGTAAGGCAATCACTACTAAACCTGTTTTTTTTTTTTTTTTTTTTTGTTAAAATAAGATTTAACTAAAAAATAATTTTGTTGATTATAATTGATTTTTATGGATCTTATTGCATTTTGGGTTTGGCTCGTTTCCACTAAAACCTCATCTGTTGCTGTAGATTTTTGACCTATTTTGTGGTTGAGAGAAAAAAAAAATTGTGATTTTCCCCTTTTCTTGTGTAATTCAACATAATCGGGTATAATGAGAATTCCTTTCATCTTTTGTACATTAAATTGAAATTTCGATAAAAAAAAAATCTCGGAATGAAATATAGTATAATTATCAAATTTTTTTAATATTATTTAAAATAGTAATTTAAAATAAAAATATTACAAATTATCATATTAATATAATACACGAGTCAATAGAAAATATGTTGTTGAGGTATAAAAAAAATTATTTTTTATGAATTATTAATAAATTATAGTTCTGCTTTAACAAATAATTTATTGGAAATAATAATAATAATAATTAGTAAATATAAATTACAATGTTTTGATTCTTTTGAATTAGCACATTCAATACCACAAGTGTTTTCAAATATTAACTAAAATGTTTTGAAAACATCAGGGCATTTCATGATTCATTTATTCTTTTCAGTCTAATGAGGTCAACAGAATAATTAGGCAACTTTCTTATCTTGGAACCAATTTATTAATTATTACCTTCAAGACTAAAGTAAAGTTTTTGCTTTTAAACTATATTATTTGACATCATTATGTACTCATGATTCATGGAGGAGTATATATGAAAAAGTAAAAACGGTTGCCATGAAATAACAAACTTATCATCTCTTTGTAGTTTAGTAGCTTCGATGATAAACATTATAAGATGATATCATAAGTTTGACCTCTTTCTTTCTTGGTCTCCCAGTTATTAAAAAAAATAACAAATTTTAGATTTAAATTTCACTAAAATAGCAAATGCAAACTTGATTCATTTACATCCAAACCAATAATCATTAGAGGTGTGAATTTGGTCGATGCAGTCAGTTTTGGGTCATTTTTTAACAGAAACTAAATTAACATAAACTAAATTAACAAAATTGAACCAAATCAACTAAAAAACCGAACCAAAGTGATAAAAACCAATTTTTTTAAACATAAAAACTGAACCGACCGAACAAGCCGATTTTTTATAAATATAAATAATTTTTTATTTTTTATTATATTATTGTATTATTTAAAAATAAAAAAATAAAAATTCGATTAATTCAGTTAACCGAATTTCAGAGTATAAAAACTGAATCGAACCGAACTAAAATTATGTTCGATTCAATTCAATTCAAAAAATTTAAAATATTAATCAACCTAACCAAAATTAAACCGAACTAATTCGGTTTTTAGTCCAATTCAATTTTTGCACACTCCTAATAACCATTGAGATAAATTGGCAAAAGTTATTTTCATATAAATAATTTTTCAAATTTAAATCTGATATATATAATTATATTAAATTAGTTATTTGAATAATTTTACATTATTATGATCCTATTTATATAAAGTTGAATTAGTTATAATTTATAATGATTCAGAAAAAAATAATAATTTAGGTTCATCATTTATCATATAGCTACAGCTAGGTAGCTTATGATATAGAAAAATAAATGGAGTCTTGGTCTATTGATATTAATTATTTACTATAAACTTTGCCTTTGAGTTACAAATAAGCATCATTTCTCGATCTCTTCACTAAGCAATAAAGATTTAATTAAAATTAAAATCTTCTCAAAAGACTGTGCATATCAATACATTAGTAATTATATTAGCATAGGACTAGGGTGATTAATAAATCACGATTATATATATATATATACTACTAGTAGCTAATTCATTAAGGTTTGTTTGTTAATTAAGAAAAGAGGCAGGTCATGTGAATCTAGTTAATGGGTGTGTGTAACTTGGTTGGATGTTGGATTTACAAATTAATTTTTTTTTTTACTAGTCCTTGAACACATTTTAGTCAATTTTATTTAAACCGGATGATTTATCATTCAAATACAAAAAATTAACACCGGATTAAAGTTGGAGGTTAGATCTCCCTCCCCACCCTCTCAAAAATATGGTTGTTACATTTTCAATTGCTCTTTCGCATCTGCTACCTATATTCATTATCATTGCCGATGCATTTATCTTTTTTTTTTTTTTTTCTTTTCATTCCATGCATAGATCACCAGAATCCTGCTTTTCCTGGCAACTTGGCATTTATCTTTTTTTTTTTTTTTCTTTTCATTCCATGCAGAGATCACCAGAATCCTGCTTTTCCTGGCAACTTGGCATGGCGTTGGCAGTGCCCGTATAGCATCATGCTCTTCTTCCATTCAACATGCACCAACATTCAAGTCATGATATATATATATATATATATATATATATATATATATGATTGTATTGAATTAACTGTTAACAAAGTTTTACTTTTAACAAAGATTAGGTATAATACATATATAATTTTTTATATTTGTCATTTTTTATCAATTTGACACTTTAACTTATAGTTTTGTCATTTTAATTTATGAACTTGATTAAAATGCACTAATTTATACTAATATAATGACATAATACATCTATCACCCCTTGTACTTATCAATTTTTGTCAGTTTGATACATTTACTTATAATTTTTTGTCAGTTAAATTTTTATGATGTGACACATATTGATTCGTTATTATGTGTCACGTGTGTTGACAAGGGTTTTTAAAATTACATTTTAGTCAAGTTAAAGTGTTGAAATAGTAAAATTATAAGTTGAGGTATCAAACTGATAAAATTTGACAAATACAAAATGTCATATATGTATTACGCCAATCAGATTAATTAAAATTCAGTAAATTGATGATTTTGATTTAGTAATTATTTTCTATTTTAAAATATTATAAAATATAAAATTTAAATTTTATTGTGGCTAATTTTAAAAAATTATTTTTATATGTATTAAAAATATTTATATTTATTAATAGAAAAAGGAGGCCTCCCTGACAACTTTGAAGCATGTAAACTATAGGAGGTTATCTCATCATCACCTAAATCCTAAATTTCACAAGCCGTAAAATCAATTTATTAGATAGTTTAAAGCTATACAAATTCTAATTGCACTTTTTTCTTAAAAAAAAAAAAGGCTTCGTGGGGAGATTGTTAGAGAGGGGGATTGAACGCCAACCTTCAAATAACACCCTAACATTTTTGCCACTAGACCAAGAGCGCTTAAAAATTTTATTTGCACTTCTGACATTATATATATGAATCTATTTGCATGAAATAAATACTCTATATTGTCTTAAGTACATCAAAACTCTATATATATATATTTAAAAAAAAAAGTTTAAATTACTAGAAACATCATATGATCTATGGAATATGTATTTTGTGATATGATACATTAATTTAAACTCTTTATACATTACATCTTTAAACAAAAAGGAAATCTTAATTTAAAAATACTTGAACTTTTTTTTTCATATTTTGATTCATAACCAAGCATGCAAGCTATGCATATCTCCTTTTATAAGCACACACATTAGGATCATGTCTCTAAAGTTCAATATGATGTCATTTGGAGTTGTATACTTCATGAATATTGGTCACAAAAAAAATATGGAAGAGATAGATATCAATGAACTGAATTTGTCTATTTATCACCCAAAAACATATGCATGCACAACAAACCGCAAATGGAGATTTCAATTCAGATTTTGTAGGAAATGTCACAAGTACTTTGTCACCATATCAAATACACAAAAAAATATATATATATAGAATTTGAACTCGAATCTTCCACAAAATGCTACATACTTAGCCATTGAACCTGGATTTTTTTTATTCGGCTTAGTAGCCAAATATGTAGTGTTTTCTAGAAAATTCCGGTTCAAATCCTATGTATATATAGTACCAAATTGCGCAACTTAATAATAATTTTGAAGGATATATTTTTAAAGTAGTTTCAATTGTTATCCCGTGAACTACATGATTTGAAACCACAAAATGCTCAAAGAATGCAATTCTTATATTGTTTGTTTCATGTAGGGTGTCGATATTCAAAGTTTTTCAAACATGAAAACAACATTAATTCAATTTTTTTCAAAAAAAGTTGTAAACAATAATGCAAATTGTCTTCTAATAAATTAACATAGTCCTTAACAGTCTTTCCCAAAAAAAGGTTGCTTGCTTATTTGTGTTATTGACTAAACCGCATTTTTTTGCCAACAAATTTTTTTATATTGATTCAACTTTAATTAATCACATTCTATTGGAACAAAAGTATATAGAAGATAGAAGTTTCTTAACAATTATTTAACGTGACTGCATATATCACGATTCAGACATAAAAATCATTTAAGTAAAAATAACTCTTATTCACTGATAAAAAATATCAGTTGTTCCAACAATTTATTGAATATAAATAGACATAATACATCAATAATCTCCTATATTTGTCACTTTTTATCAGTTTGACACCTCAACTTATAGTTTTGCCATTTTAACATCAGACCTCGCCAAAAGTACAATTTTAAAATCTCTGTCAGCACACATGACATGAAATAGCAAATTAATATTTGTCACGTTTCAAGAGTTTGACAGACCAAAAATTACAAGTAGAAATGTCAAGCTGACAAAAATTAACAAGTACAAGAGGTGATAAATGCATTATATCATTAGATTAATGTATATTAGCGCATTTTATGCAAATTTAAATATTGAAATGATAAAACTGTAATTTAAGATGTCGAACTGAAAAATTATACTAAATATAAGTAACTGCAAATATATTATTCCATATAAATATAAATCAAAAACATACAAATTGTTATTCTCAAAAAAAAAAAATAATACAAATTGCCCTAACCACCACCACCACCACCAATGGAAGATTTTATGGCTTTGAGCTTGTGGGTCCTTTGCACTGCACGTGAACAATAAAAAGAGGTCCATATGGATGAGGCCTAGCACTTTATATGCCCCAAAGCCCATGCTTCTTCTTTCACATTGCCCCTAATCTTCGCATGGCTTTGCAGTTTGCTCTTGTTTTCTTTCTGCAAAAAGTTAGGTATTAGTATCTTATTAATTGGTTGCTTTGTTAGGTTTTGTTTCTACTTCTTTGTTAGTTTTTCTCCTATCATATTTCGTTTCTATGCTTTATGTTTGGTCAACCCAAAGCTTTATATCTTGATATTATGGTAAATTCAAATTCTTTATATCTAGTTCTTTTCGGTATTTTTTAAAATATAAAAGTTATATAATCTTAACATTAATGAATTGCATAATATGAGACAATCATCCTTTTTTAAATCAACAACAGTATGATTCAAATTCTACAATTCAAAACACTTTTAAAGATAAATTACCATTTAACTATTCTCTTATTAGCTCTTATCGTTGTTCTATGTTAAAAGAAAATAGCAACTTACATTAGCCTTGGAATATATATTTATTTTTACTTATTAATCAAATGTCAAGATTTGCGGAACCTAAAAACATTTTAGGCAACATGCCACTATGTTGAGATTAGGCAGCTGAGAGACGAAACCACCCGATTAGGCTAAATACTTGAACTATTTTCAAGTGTATTTTTGAATTTGTTGCAACCCCCGTAGAAAGGTAACAAATTTATTGGTATACAGAAGTTGAATTTCATTACCATTCTTGCAAAAAAACAAACAAACAAACAAAAACAAATAAAAAACAAACCCACCCTATTTTTATTTTTAGTGCCTAACCATTAAAAAAAAACATAGTTTACAACATTACGCTACCTATGAATATGAAATGAAACTGAAAATATACCGATTTTATAAATTATAAAAAAAAGTTAAAATTTTACAAAATAATTTGATTTTGTAATCTTAGTCTTTTAAAAACCACTTCACTACTCATTTATATAACAATACAATATACACGAGGCTCATATTTTAAATTATAACAAAGTTCTATATTATTAGTCTGATGGCTAAAATGTTATGGAACATTTAATTTCATCTGAAATTTAATCTCCTTATAATAGTGAAAAAAAAAATTGTAGCAACATTGGTCCCAAAGGAATCAATTAGCAAATGTAATTTACTAATTGCTTAACATGCAAATCAAATCCAATGTTTAAAAAAAAAAAAATCAAATCCAACATTAAACTTTGCTTCTTGTGTGGACATGAAACATTTGGGAGGCTGAATATGGCCGGGCTATACAACAAAATGTTCAAGTCAAATTAGTAAAGTAAAGGCTGTGATACAGGCAGATGACCCGGCTATGCATTATATATGTGTGTCCATGTCCATTTGTTGACTATTAAGGCAAATAAATCCATTCACCTTTCTTGTCTTAGCAAGAAATACAAATCCATGTGTCAAGAAATACAACTGAAAAGTGTATTTATTTTTAGAAAAAGAGATATTAAGTTCAGTTTTTCATACAATTAATAATTTTAATTTTAATTCATATAATTCGTTATATGATGTATGTAGTTATATTAATTCAATTATTGAAAAATTTTTACTGTCTTGTATTGTACTACTATAGTCAAGTAAGATCAATTAATATTCAATGAATCATAAATACCGATAGTTTATATAAAAAAATATATTAAAAATTAATAATTAATAGAGTAATTCTTTTAGAAGCAAATTAGTCACGTGACTAACAAAAAAAAAGTTTCCCCAATTAGGCTTCATTTATTGCAGAAAATATTTTTTTTATTTTTTAATATTTAAATTACAAAAAAATAAGTCAAAAGAAAATAAATGGTTAATTAATGAAAGATAACTTTAAAAAAAGGAAAAATAATTTTTTATCCTTAAAGTAGAAAATTATTTTTCAATGCTTAAAAATAAGAAAAATTTACATAAAATGTTCATCTTTTCTATTTCTTGCTTTATCTTTCTTTTTTATTTTTATTTTCTTTTTTTTATTTTATTCTCATTTTTTCTTTTTCTCCTGCTTTTTTTATTTTTATTTTCTTTTTTTAT
>CATIWM010059444.1:0-26430 GCA_949671775.1 Mallotus repandus
AAAAAGATATGATTATTTATTTAGTTAATTACTTATTTATTCATTCTTTTTATGATTTAATTATTTACTTGATTTAAATATTTATAATCCAAATTTGATTTGGAGATAATGGTAGAACGTGCTACCTAGTGGGTATCACTAGGACCACGTGCGCACGGGTAATATCTAGTATATGATATATATGTACATGATTGAGCTCGGTTGATGCATTGCTCTCGGGCCGGCAAATGATGTGAAAAAGGGATGTAACTCGGTTGATGCATTGCTCTCGGGACATCCACTATGGAATAAGTGAAATGACTGTGGCAGTAACTCGGTTGATGCTTTACTCTCGGGACGGCTGTCACTTGGATTAAGAGAGCCGAAAGGCTATTAGAATAAAGGTTTAGGGTTCTACCAGTTTTCCACCAAAATAAATATTTTAAATATTTTATAAGAGAATTTCATATTAAATTGGTTTACGAAGTTTTAAAGAGTCTCGATATAATAATATCGAGAAAAGTAAATGATTTTAATAATCATAATTATTTTATTCTGTTTTATTTTAGAAAGAAGTTTAACAACTGGTTTTTAAAATCAGCATGCATTTTATAAAATTAATTCACTCAGTGAGGTCTGATTACCCTCAATTTATTTTTTTCAGGACCTCACAGCCAGTCTATTAGTATTCCTCCTTTGCGCCAAGTTCATTCTTCACCGGCGGCATTATGTATGTTTTTTTAGATTGTGTATTGTGTAATTAAATTTCAGACACCATAGTAGTTAAATTTCGGTTTGTATTACTAGTATTCTGTATTGTATTTGAATATTGTATTTAAGAATATTGTTTTATGATTTTATAATATTGTACATCTATTATTTTATTGTCAAGTGTATCATTTATTTCCGCGAAAAATTTTTAAGGCTTGCTACGGGATTCGGTTACCTTATGTATCCTCAATCCCTAGTGCCGGTCACGAACTTTCGGTTCGGGTCGTGACACATTCAGCTTTAAAATAAGTGGCAAAACAACGCAAACCCAAATGTATCAAACTCTAATGTCATAATACAACAAAAAAGAACTACATCGTTTATTCAGAATACCATTTTGTAAATTAAATACTCCTAAACCCAGACAAAACCCTAAAATCCAACAACACCGTACATTCCCTTTCTGTATTATTTTACTACTCCCCACATAACAAATATTAAAGTATTGCAACTTCTTACCTTTTTTTTTTGGATGTCGATGCTTCGAACAAGACTGCGACTCTCAGATTTGGATAAATGGTGTTACGGAGAGATTCAGTTTTGGAGAAGAAAAAAATAAACGATGTTGCATGTTTTTGGGATGTTCAAAATGATTCTTTACTTTGAACTTAGGGATTTCGCTTCTGGATTTGGGAATTTTGTTTTTAATTTGAAATTAGGGATTTTGCTTTCTCGATTCCCACACTTTCTCAAACTTAAGATGAAACGGTGTGTTTTGAGCTTGAAACAGTGCCCAGCTGACATGGATTATTTAATCAATGTCCGACTGCCACGTAAGTAAGCGGTCCCTGGTTTTCTCACCGATGATTTGACTTGTCAAAATTTAAAAGATCATGTATTTTATTGCCAAGTTTTAAAAAATATGATTAAATTGTAAAAAGTGCTAAAAGTCAGGAGTTAACTATATATGTTATATTTTTATAGGATCAATATGTGTCATTCATTCAACCGTAAAATGAAATATTTTGAATGTATAAACGAATCTTTCTGTAACATACATACATATATATGTATATATATATAACAGAGTATTAATCTCCTAACATTTAGAAATTGATTTATAAGTTCATTCAAACTCTTTTGTATTCAAATTCTTTGGTATTTAACAGCATATTGTGCTCTGCTGTGTATCATAACTAACCACTAGAATAGCACACTCAGTTGACAATTATTTGAATTCTGCTGCTGTATATATTGTTGTTCATATCACAATTTTTATATATATAAGAAAATTTATATTTAAAAATCACATTTTTAAATATAATCCATACTAATTAAGATGTTGATGTCAAAATAACAGTACAATTTTTTTTAACAGTATCACTTTATTAACTTGCTTCTATTAGGACAACAACTATTAGCTATTGGTGTTAATAAAATAAAGGTATTCAAATTCAAATTCAAATTTAAGAGCATGGAATACCATAAATAAGAATCTCACTCATAGAATCAGCCAAAAATTTGATAGCGTAAGCTAATTGATCTGGCTCTCACCGGTAAAATAATAATAACAATAAGACTATGATATAAAGTTAGGTTACAGTGTACTTCCAGACCTACTTCATGGACATTAACAGTGTTAATGTTAGTGGGAGTATGAATCGGAATTTGGTGAGCTTCGTTCTTCGAGACGTTGAAGAATTGTTGAGGAGTGCAGCTAAGTTCCAGTACTGTCTCCAGCCTAGCTGTTAGAATATATATATATGTTGCAAAACCAAATCATGTTATATAGAGTTAGCAAGTTCTCATTGCAGCAATTGTTTCTAAGAATATTGAGATGATATCACCAGCTAACTTTAGCATGTATTATTTTAAAATTCACATTATGCACTTTAATTAATAAATTAAATAATTCAAATAAAATAAAAAATTATATATTAAAACAATAATTTTTAAAATAATAAACCATAAGTTATTTATATTATTAAAAATAATAATTTTTAATAATAAATCATCAGTTCTATTACGAACTTTGAGTCAATTATCAATTAAATCCTACTTTAAAAGTTATTTCAATTTGCTCCTTCAACTTTATGAATTGCGTCAATTCTATTTAATTTTATTTGAAGAATCTAATTATATTTTTAAAAATTACTTTTAGATCTTTGTAAAATAAATTTGACACTTATTAATTTTTTTCCTTTTTTTCCTATAAGAAAAAATAAAAAATAAAAAAATATTTTTAAATTCTAATTTTTAATTTTTCACTAAAAAATCTTAAATTTTAACTATTTTAAAATTTACTTCTAAACTCTCAACACATTATTTAGAAATTTTTCTAATAGAGGTCAAATAAAAAAATTTGAATAAAAAAGAGAGATTTTTGAGATGCTAAAAATATTAGACAAGAGTATAAAAAATATTTAATTTTCTAAAATTATCAAAAATCATAATTTTATTATTATTTATAGTGATAGTTAAAAGTGCTTAATTTATTGATTTTATTTTTATTAATATTAATTTATATAATAAATTGATTCACAAGTTATCACTTTTTTTTTATTATTTCTGATTGATATATAAAAAGTTAAAATTTTATGTAAGAGTTTTAAATTCATTTCAAAAACAGTAAAATTAAAATTTTAAATTTTTTTTCAAATTTTATTTTTTAAAAAAAAAGAAAAATTAAATAAAATAAAACTGATAAAACCTGTATCAATTTTGAATAAAAATAGTTATCCGCTACCAATTTGAAAATTTCACCAAAAATCTAAAAATTTAACTAGTTGATGAATAATTTCAATCAAGCAATCTAAATAGCTAAACTAAACTAAACATTTATGGTCTCTTTTTGTTCTGTTTATCCTTTTATATGAAAAAAAAAAGAGAAAGTCAAATAAACTTTTATCTTAAATTTATAAAATATAAAATTGATAAAACTTTTATTTTTTAAATTTATCTAGATTTATAAAAAAAAATTAGAACATATAAAGGGCTCCATACATGGCCCTCCAATATAATATAATGCCCTCCATGTGTAAGTCGGCCAACCTAATCTTTGACAACTTTATACGCAGCACTTAAAATTATACAATGATAATATTGTTTTTATAAATAATAATTAATAATACACTACCGTCACATCATGACAATTTTTTTGATGCAGAGCTACTTCAAAATGGCAGACATCAAATAATAAAATAACCTGTAAAACCATTCATGTCACAATTATACACAGATTTTCAAAATCAAACATATCCATTAGCTTCATTACTAGACTTGAATTTAAGAGCATGTTTAAATTAATCAAGTTCAATCAAACACCAATTTTCTTTTAAAATTTTTCATAATCAAATCCAATTCGATTGAGACAGTAGCAAATTATTGGAGCAAATGATTTATTATTATTATTATTATTATTATTATTATAGGGAAAATGACATATCTCAAGCACAAAAACAGGCATTATTGGACCTTCCACTGCTTCATTTTATTACAACTAAGAAAACACCACAATTACTATAACACACTGCAAGCATAAATTATGAAGGGACTCTAATACAGTCTGATACATCACATTACGGACACTAGCCAACAGACCAAGAGCTTGTAGCACTTGGATGTTTTATTTTATAAGATAGCATATAGACATCATTTTGATAGAAATGCATGTACTAATATGCCTGGATCAATCCCTGTGGTGAGACTGACCGCAAAATCCATGTAACCAAGTGGAATTGGAACACTCGGATTCTGTTTCTCATAGTCAATAATCAATTTTGTAAGGGAAACATCATCAACACTCTAGAGCCATATTATCCATGACAATACCACATCATATCAGAGAATGAAATGTCAGCACTAGGGGTGAGCAAAATCCAAACGTTCAATTTTTTCGATTGGAGTCAGGTCGGTTGGTGGTTTTATACATTTGTAAATTTTTGGTCAGAACCGAACCTGATCGAATAACCGAAGGTTAATGTTAATAGATATATTTTTACAAGCAAATTTTAACAATATGACACATATGGCACATTGGTGAGGCATACCTGAGATTAATATTAGATTGTGATTTCTAATCCCACAACCTACATTCCTTTTTAATGAAAAATAACTCAAAAATATCATTGTTGAGACTCGGACCGACACCCCAAGCAAAAAAATGTAGCAAAAAAATGTAAATGTAGCATCAGTTCCACTTGCCCAGTAAGTACTTTGTTATTCTTTGTTTTGTTTATTTGTTGTCTTATATTTTTGGTTAACCTGAAAACCCGACCATCGCCCGACCAAAAGCCTTCAGTTTGATTCGGTTTTGAATTTTTAAGAAAATAAAAAACCCAACCCGCCTGAACCCGCCCATTACTCACCCCGAGTCAACACCACGTCAGCAATTATAATTGTATCATGCAATATATTTGAAATTACTAATGGTATAAAATATATATCTTATTTGCTAAAAAAAATATCAAATATCAAAATTTGTTAAAATGTGAAATTACTTTTTTTTTAATTTATCCCTTTTCATTTTTTATAAAATTATTGTATCGTGTATTTATATCTTGTCGTATCCATATCACCTTATCCATGTCTTTGCATTATAAGTTAAAAAATTATATTTAATTTTGTGGAGAAAATAATAACTCTATTAAGCTCTGTTTATTTGTGGAAAATATTTTTCTTTATTTTTCGGTGTTTGAATTATAAAAAAATTAAGTTAAAAAAAGCTATTGGTTAAAAAAAAATAATTTAAAATATGGGAAAATAACTTCCCGTTCCAAAGTTTAAAAATCTATCAAATATAAAGAGAGAGGGAAAAAAAATTAAATATAACGTTATAAATTTTCTCCAATACATTCAATCTTCTCTTTCACTTTATTGTTTTCATCTGAATTTTTTCTTCTAAAATTTATTTCTTTCTTAGTACCTTATTTTGCATATTAATGTTGTTTTTTTAAAAAAAAAATTATATTTATTTATTCATTACTTTTGGTGAGTTACCTTATCATTTTGTTGAATTTATTCAATGGTTTGTGTTAAAGGATGGATTAAGAAATGGGTTTTGTTCAAAATCTAAATCTGATTACTAAGAGGGCTTTTTAGATTGATTTCGTTGGAATTGGCACACCGGTTTTCGGGATTTAGGTCCGTTTAGTTAAGGTATAGCTAATCAATATTAAGTGTTTGGTAAAATTATAAGAATAATTGCTGATAGCGTTTTTTTTAAAAAAAAACTTTATGAACAAAGGAGGGTCTTGCCAAATTCTAAAACAAGTTTGAGACCGTGCTGCATGTGCAACAGCGTTTTCTTGCCTACGAACAAAGCCTACAGAAATAACTCGGCAAACCTGAGAAGGGCACGACAAGACTGGATAACACTACCAAACTCAGACAAATCAGAGACAAAATGATTAAACCCATCTACTACCAGCTTTGCATCAGTTTCTAAAATCACTCTCAGCTCCAAAATCCCGCAGCCAACTCAAAGCTTCCTTAAGGCTTATTGTCTTTGCTAATTTCGGAGATAGTCTAGCAGTCAACTGTCGAAACCAACACACGATAACTCTCCCTTGGTGATCATGCAATACCGTTTCCAGGCCAACAAAACCATTCTAAACATCTATGTAGCACGGAAACGAAAAAAGAGAAATGGGAAAACGTGGAAATGGATATGGTAAAATTTCATTTCTTAAAATATAAGAAACGAAAATATGAAGGAAACATGTAAATATTAAAAGTATAGGGGTATATAAATAAATATTAAAAATATATAAATATATATAAATATAAATTTTATATATAAATCTTGATATTGTTCTATAACTATAAAATAATAGTATAATTATAGAAATTATTTGGTTTTAGTTAAGAAAAATATAAAAATATTTTTTATTTTGTCTCCTTTCTTATTTAGGAAAATACTAAAGAAGTATATTTTTCAAGTTAGAAATGTATTTCCAAGTAGGAAACGTGTTTCCTAATTTTTTATATTTGCGGAAATGATCCTGAAACATTTCCGATGAGTTTCCTGAAGTTTTTGATACGGAAACATTTCCGAAACTCAGAAATGTATATTCGGAAAAATTTTCTGTGCATCATAGCCAAGCATCAACATAAGCGTCTATATTCATTTTAAGTAGACCAATCGCGGGAGGAGACCACTGAACTGCCTGTTGATCTTGTGCACATCGTACACCCCCATGAACAGCAGCATCGGCTGAGACAAACTGAGCAAGAAAATCCAAACTATTCCGCACACAGAGGGCAGGAGGAATAAGCTTCACATTTCATAAAAAATTATTTCTTTGCTGTCATATACTCCAAAGCGCCTTATAGACCTTGCTCTTTAAATAATAATCCTCACTACCAAACGTATCTTCAATCCAAGAATCAAAACTAACAGCAATAATATTAGTTAAAACAATGCCAACTTCCTCCCAACAAACAATAGTAAAAGGACAATCTAAAAAAATATGAAGCAAATGCTGACCAAATTCTCCACAATGCACACATTTGTTCTCCACAATACATTTACTGATAGAGTGTGTATATATATATATTAAAAAATATTGTAGATGATTTTGTTTATATAATTTCAAAAAATAAAAATATCAACTTTTTAATTAGATAGTATATTTTAAATAAAATACTAATATTATTACTATTATTACTATTATTAATATTATAAATAATGAGTTGTAAAATTTCTTATTAATATAATTTTTGATATTTTTATTTGTACGATTAATATTTTTAATAATTAAAATATTAATATTTTTAATAATTATTTAAATAATAATTTATTATTTAACAATAATTAGTTAAAATTAAAAGGGTAAAAATAAGACAGTAAATATAATTTTTTTTAAAAAGCTATTGGTGGAAAATTTTAAATTTGAGTTTATAGAAATTGGTGCATTTTAGTATCTAACAAGTATCAGTTCATTTTTTTATATAAATTAATCAAATAAATTTTTTTTACTGTTGGGAACTGAACAATTAATAGTTATATCTCAATAGTTAAACAAACATCCTTAGTGGGAATCAAATCCTTTTGATTGTTCAATGAGTGGGAACCAGATGCTTTTAATTGTTGAATTAGTGGGAACCGGATGCTTTTGGTTGTTGAATAAGCGGGAACCATTTAAAAATTTAGGTTTTTTTTTTCTTTGCATTAATACTGAAATGCAATTTTTTTTTCTTGTGTTCTTGAATGTCAATGGCATGTGAGTGGGTTAATTATTTCATTATTTGCAAGGGAGTTTTGAATTTCGAGAGTTGGCTGATAAAAGATTTTTTAATTGTTTTTTAGTGTTCAACTAACCATTGGAAAATATTATATTTTTCCAAAATTAAAATAAAATATTTTCCGTTGGAATAAATGGAACCTTAATTTCAATCGGAATTGTAGGTTACATATATATACAAGCTTAAAAATAACAATATATATATATAAAATTACAACTTTACCTATCAACAATTTTTTTTAAACCACCGATATCCACAGCTCGCTATATTCTAACTAATTCGGAGATCTGAAGGGCGTCAAAGGTTTTTCAATCATTAATTTAATGCAATGACATACATTAAAACTCAAACTCAAAACCTGATTTAAGTGAGAATATCTCTTTATAAGTTAATTCCGACGATTGTTAGTATAAATATAAAATTTGAATAAGAAAATAAATATTTATATCCACTAAGTATCCCTTGACAATAAATAACTATGGTTTTGTTAGTCTATTTCTATTAGTTATGGTTTTCATGAGATTTATTTATTTTTAAAAAATTTAAAATCAAAGCCAATGAGGTGCAACTTAATTCGTTATTACGTTGAGACTTCAAAAGTGAGGTCTTCGGTTCGATTCATATATGAAGCATGTTTATATTATATTTTCTACATGGATTAGATTATGATTTGTGGTTTGTATTGATTAATAGTGATATATTTGAAATTATGAATGATGTAAATTCAAAATCAAGGAAAATCATATGTAGCGAGTTTGCTTTGATTTCACCCCTTACATGAATTTGTGGTTAGTTGAAACCAAATTTGCAAATTGTATATATATATATATATTAATTATTTAATTAGTTCAGCTGCAAATTGTAAGTTTGCTTCAATTTCAGCCCTTACATGAATTTGTGGTTAGTTGAAACCAAAATTGCAAATTATATATATATATATATTAATTATTTCATTAGTTCAGATACATGGATTAGATTATGATTTGTGGTTTGTATTAATTAGTAGTGATATAGTTGAAATTATGAATGATGTAAATTCAAAATCAAGGAGAATCAAAAGTAGCAAGTTTGCTTCGATTTCACCCCTTACATAAATTTGTGGTTAGTTGAAACCAAATTTGCAAATTGTATATATATTAATTATTTAATTAGTTCAGAAAGATTAATTGAAAGACAATAATAGTTCTGAGATGTTGATGTTAGTACAGCGTTTAGAGTTTAGGGTTTATCAGAACTTAGAAAACACCACAATTATAATAACATTATACAAGCACAAAATGTGAAGGGACTTTCACAGAGTCTCATCACACTACAGAAATTAGCAGACAGATGAGGAGCTTATAGCTCTTGCTGTTTTATTCTACAATATAGATTACATACATCATTTGATAGCAATACATATAGTAATTTATGCATTGAGAGCACATTTATCAATCCCTGCAGTGCAACCGATCAGAAAATCATGTAACCATGTGGAACTGGAACACTGGGATTCAGCTTCTCATACTCAAGAACCAATTTTGCCACGGAACCTTGGCCAGTGGGTTTGACATGGTAAGTTGTATTCCAAGCCTTGTAAGCCTTGAAGATATCACCTTCCAAACCCATAATTTTCACTATCTTATCCTTTTCATCCAGTTCAGACTTCTCTTTAAATATTTCAGATTTTCCATCTGTAATTGATCATAACATCAAAGAACATTGATCCCACTATCAAGACGTATAAAACTAATCCAAATAAAAGAAAAGTTAGCCAATAAAATATGAGGTAATTAATATTACCAAGTTGTTTGAAGAACTGGATTGTAAGAGTTCAAGTTTGAGGTATGCACTCACAAATTTTATAAATAATCACATGCAATATGTTGGCACACGTTAAAAAGTTCCACATACATACCCATGGTGTAGTTCCAGATCCAGGTGGAGCCTGAAGTCTTACCACCACCTTCATGTACTCGAACTGCTTGTATATTAGGAATATATACAGGAGCTTGGTGGACTTGACATTTCCAGAAATTCAAGAATTGTTCAGGGCTAGACTTGAGTTCTATCTTAGTCTCTAGCTGACCCTTAATTCCATCATCTCAACTAGATTGAATATTATAATTTTTTTTAAAACTAAACTATATATTAAATAAGATCTATGATGCGGAACTTTTCAGCGGAACTTTTCTTTCTCCTTGTATTTGTAATTTGTGTACCGAACGAACTCTAGTAGAAAGGATACCATGCATTATTAATTGTTGGCAGTACTGTATGATTCTGATAAATAGGAATAGGAAGAGGAGGAAAAAAAAAAGCTTGAAGATAATATTTTCAAGCAAGAACACAAATAGACCTTCCATTGAAACTTAGAGAACACCATAATTATAATAACATTACAAGCACAAATATGAAACAACTCTCGCAGAATCTCAGATTACAGTTATTAACCAACAGATCAAGAGATTGTATCGCTCTTAACTGTTTTATTTTGCAAGATAACAATGGCCAATTTTAATTATCAGAGTGTCCCATCACACTAAAGAAATTAGCCAACAGATAAAGAGCTTATAGCTCTTATCTGTTTTTTTCTACAATATAGACTACATACATCATTTTGATAGCATTACATATTGTAATTTATGCATTGACAATGCATTTATCAATTCCTGCAGTGAAACCGATCGCAAAATCCATGTAACCATGTGGAACTGGAACACTGGGATTCAGCTTCTCATACTCAAGAACCAATTTTGCCAGGGAACCTTGGCCTTTGGGTTTGACATGGTAAGTTGCATTCCAAACCTTGTAAGCCTTGAAGACATCACCTTCCAAACCAATAATTTTCACCATCTTATTCTTTTCATCCAGTTCAGACTTCTCTTTACATATTTCAGATTTTCCATCTGTAGTTTATCGTAACATTAAAGAGCTTGATCCCACTATCAATACATATAAAACTAATCCTAATTAAAAAATTAATAAGGCAATAAAATATGAGGAAATTAATATTACCAAGTTGTTTCAAGACCTGGATTGTAAGAGTTCAACTCATTATAAAATTTCTCTCAAGTTTGAGGTTTGATAATAACATGCAATAAGTTGGTACACGTTAAAAGTTCCATATACATACCTATGGTGTAGTTCCAGATCCAGGTGGAGCCTGTTGTCTTACAATCACCTTCATGTACTCGAACTGCTTGTATATTAGGAATATATACAGGAGCTTGGTGGACTTGACATTTCCAGAAACTCAAGAATTGTTCAGGGCTAGACTTGAGTTCTATCTCAGTCTCTAGCTGACCCTTAATTCCATCACCCATTGTATATGTATTTTTAATTGTAACTTAGACGTGTATACAAGAAGCTGGGTACCTATGACTTGGATTTCTGAATTGGGTTGTCCTTATATAGACCTGGTCTGCAGGGGAGTGACTAGGCTGTGTAAATTAAGCAGAGTTTGTAGCTATTGAGTTTATTGAGTTTGTAGCTATTGAGTTTATTGAGTTTGTAGCATTAGTGGCTAATTTTATTGTATAGTTTTTGCTTTAATAAGAGGAAGGGTCAATGTCTTTTAATGTTGGTTTTTGGTGGCAAAATCCCACATCCCACATTGATTTGTTGTAAGAATGGAGGAGTTCTTTGATTATAAATAGACTCCTCCCCTTCCTTTGTTTATTATCCCAAAATTGTCCTCCTCTCCATATATATGTAATTAATTCTTTCTCTCTCTTTAATAATATTTCACTAATTGAGGAAATATTACAAAAGAGAGAGAAAGAATTAATTGCCTATATATGGAGAGGAGGGCAATTTTGGGATGATAAACAAAGTGAGGGGAGGAGTCTATTTATAATCAAAGAACTCCTCCAATTCTTACAAAAAATCAATGTGGGATGTGGAATTTTGCCACTAAAAACAAACAAATCTCCACCTTGGCAAAATTCAATATAATTCTTTCACAAATTCAACCTTCAGTAGTGTCTGCAAATTCCAATTTTCAATTTTTAACAATATTGACCAAGTCTAAACAATATTTAAACTTGACCGCAGTTACCACTTTTGTCATCATATTAGCAGGATTCTCAGTGGTCCGAATCTTCTAGATTATGACTCCACCTTCTTCTAGATACTCTTGTACAAAGTGATATCGAACATCAATGTGTTTCGTCCTTGCTTGATTAACCTGGTTCTTTGCTAAATGGATAGCACTCTGACTGTCACAATTCACTTTGATGTGCTTTTGCTCCATTCCTAAATCACCAAGCAACCCCTAACGCCAAATTGCCTCCGTTACAGCCTCTGTAATTATCATATACTCTACCTCTATAGTAGACAAAGCAATTGTTGACTATAAGGTGGACTTCAAACTGACTGGTGTCTTTACAAAAGTAAACACATAATCAGTAGTTGATCGACGCTTGTCCAAATCACCTGCATAGGTAAAATCACAATACCCAACTACACACTAACCATCTTGCTTTTCCTACTGAAATACTAAATCAACATCTACGGTGTTTAGAATATACCATAAAATCTATTTCATAACTTGCCAATGCTCTTTTCCAGGATCATGCATATACCTGCTCACAACCCCAACTGCCTGTGAAATATCAGGCCTTGTACACACCATTGCATACATGAAGCTATCAACAACACTTGCATATGGTACTTTTGACATGTATTCTCGTTCAGCATCATTCTTTGGTGACATGGATGCACTAAGCTTGAAATGAGGAGCAAGTGGTGAACTAACTGGTTTTGACTTCTCATTTATGCCAAAACGTTTTAGTACCTTCCTTAGATATTCTTTCTAAGATAAATATAACCTCCCTAATTTCCTGTCTCTAGATATCTCCATGCCAAGAATTTTCTTTGCTTCATCGAGATCCTTCATCTTAAACTCCATGTTCAATTGAGTCTTCAATTTCTCAATTTTTTTGGATTCCTGGAAGCTATTAGCATATCATCAACATAAAGAAGAAGATATATTTAGGATCCGTCTTGTAGCTTGTGCAAATAAACACAATGATCATATTTGTTGTTCGTGTACTTCTGCCCTATCATAAACTTGTCAAATCACTTGTACCACTGCCTCAGAGATTGCTTCATTCCATATAGCGATTTTTCCAATTTGCATACCAACTTTTCTTTTCCAGTAACTTTGAATCCATCTGGCTGAGTTATGTAGATTTTCTCATCTAAGTCTCCATATAAAGTTTTACGTCTATCTAAACTAGTTCCAAATACAACTATGGTACCAAAGCCAACAAAATTCTAATGGAGGAATGCTTTACAACTGGAGAAAATACTTTATTATAATCAACTCCCTCCATCTGAGTGTAGCCTGTAGCCACCAATCTTGCTTTGTAGCGAACATTATCCTTGTCAAAAAATCCATCTTTCTTTGCATATACCCATTTGCATCTAATTGCCTTCTTTCCCTTCGGAAGACTAACTAGTTTCCATGTCTAATTCTTTTGAAGGGACTGTATTTCTTCATTCATGGCGATCCTCCACTTTTTCAGTTCAAGATTTTGAACTGCTTCATTATAAGTGGCAGAAATGTCATCAATTGCAATTGGTAATGCAGAAGCAACCATATTAGCATAACGAGTAAGTTGTCCAATAGCCCTCTTTCCCTTCCTAAGTGCAATTGATTTATGTTGTTGTGGAGGTTCTTAAGTCTAAACTTCTTTATCATTTGATTCTTCTTCTACTATAGGAGAGTCATTATTAGTTTCTTTATTGGCTGGGACAATTTTAATGCCATTAAACTCTACCTATTTAGGAGTACCATCAGTCTGCTTCATTTTTTCTAAAGTCACCTTTCTTAACATGGTAGATTCATCAAAGGTAACATCCCTGTTGAAGATTACTTTCTTTATTTCTGGACACCAAAGACGATAGCCATTCACACCAGAAGTGATCCCCATAAAGATTGCCTTCTTTGCTCTTGGATCCAGTTTTAACTCCTTAACATGGTAATATGCAGTGGAACCAAACACATGTAAGGAATCATAATCTATAACAGGATTTCCAAACCGTTTCTTCAATGGTGTTTTACCACCAATAGCAGTTGATGGTAAATGATTGACAAGGTGACAAGCATATACTACAGCCTCAGCCCAAAATTCTCTGCCCAACCCAGCATTGGACAATATACATCGAACCTTCTCCAGCAATGTGCAGTTCATACAATCTGCCACCCCATTTCGTTGTGGTGTATTTCTGACGGTGAAGTGTCTGACAATACCTTCATCTTTACAGACTTTCAAAAATGGATTATTTTTTAACTCTCCACTATTGTCTGTATGGAGACATTTAAATTTTCTGCCTGTTTGAGTCTCCACTATCTTTTTCCATTTAAGAAAAATTCCTAGCACCTCACCCTTCGTTTTCATTGTATACACCCAAACTCTCAAGGAAAAATCATTAACAAAGGTAACATAATAGTGTTTTCCTTCCAATGAACCTGTCTTGGAAGGCCCTCATACATCTGAATGAACATAATCCAAAATACCCTCAGTATCATGGATTGTTATTCCAAATTTCATCCTTGTCTTCTTCCCTTTGACACAATGCTCATAAAAATCTAATTTGCAAGCCCAAGCTCCTTTCAATAATCCTTGATCTATCAATAATGTCAAGGATTTTTCTCTACCATGCCCCAAGCGCATATGCCATAACCTGGTTGCTTCTGACTCCTGATCATCAGTAGAAGTTGTTACTTCTGCTGTCCTAATAATTGTACTACCCAGAAAGTAATACACATTATTTCTTGTTTGAATTCTCTTTATTATCATAAGTGCACTAGAGATGACCCTCATAATCTCATCTTTCGCCCTTACTTTGAATCCTTTTGACTCTAAGGTTCCCACAGAGATGAGATTCCTCATCAAATCTAGCATATAATGAACACATGTTAAGGTTCTGATTGATCCATTCTGATTCCTTAAGCGAATT
The DNA here is from genome assembly GCA_949671775.1 of Mallotus repandus. Lineage (NCBI taxonomy): Eukaryota > Viridiplantae > Streptophyta > Magnoliopsida > Malpighiales > Euphorbiaceae > Mallotus > Mallotus repandus. Next base: position 14,884 of record CATIWM010059444.1, read on the forward strand.
GAACTAATCCCATATATGTCAAGAGGGAAGTTATTTGCTATGTAGACAACTCCACCTTTTAGTTTTTTAAAATCAAAGAACCATTCTCTATTGGGGGTCATATGGTGGCTACAAGCTGAATCTAGCAACCATGAACTAGAACAACTGGTTGATGGTGTAGCAACAATTGATAGATCTGAATATGCATCATCACACTCAGCTATATTTGAGACAGTCTTTCCAACTTCAGGTTTGCCTTTATTCTTTAGCTTAGGACAATCTTTCTTCTAGTGCCTTTTTTCTCGACAAAAGGCACATTGATCTTTGCTCAGTCTGGACTTTGACTTCGATATCCCTCTTCTTCATTTATTCTGACTCTGCGAACGGCCTCTAACAATAAGAGCTTCTACTTTTACACTTGTATTTTCTTATTTTTCTCTCTTTCTCAATTCATAACTATACAAGGCAGCAGTTACTTCACTGAGAGACACATCAACCTTTTCATGAAGTAGAGTAGTTTCAAGATACTCAAACTCATCAGGAAGTGATCCCATCAATATCAGAGCCAGATCTTCATCTTTAAAAGTCACGTCCATATTCATCAGATCAGTCACCAGCTGTGTAAAGCTAGTAATGTGATCATTCATAGTGGTACCTGGAACATAGTTGAAGCGGAACAATCTGTTTTTTATATAAAGCCTGTTCTGATCGCTATTCTTCAAAAATTTCTCTTCCAGTGCCTTCCACAATTTACTTGCAAAAGTTTCTTTAGAAAATGCATACTTCTGCTCTCTAGAAAGACACGATCGAATGGTACCACATGCCACTCTATTGATCATCTGCCATTCTTTCTCTTCAACATCATCTATTTTCTTTTCTTCATTAGCAATGTCTAGACCTTATTGAAAAAGAGCATCTACAACCTCACTTTATGCCAAAATGGCCAGTGCCATCAAAAATCTCCACTACAAATCCAGCATTTGTCACAACAGTTCTTCCCAAAATTGAAGATGAAGAAGTTGTTGACATCGATGTGAATTCTTTTATGATGTCTGTCATTTCTGCTATAAATTATATTTAATAGCTGTCAATGCAGAATGCCAATTAGCCCAAGAAAAATTTTTTTGATGTGAAAAATCATCCTAAGGCGCAACCACAGAGCATACTAAAATAAACCAAGGGCTCTGATACCAATTATTATGGAATTTTGGTTAATTTCCACCAATATTAACAAATTCACCTTGAGAAGTATTACCCAGGTGACTAGAGTAAAAATGATTGTATTAAGACAAGTAATTATTGTGCTATTAAATTACTTGTCTTAGTAAAATTCTGTCTAAATAGTGATTTTTAAGTGAGACCATTGTGATCTCACCAATCTTTCCTGAGAATCTATCTTGAAGTGATTTTTTAGTACAATCATTTTTACTTAAGTCACCTAAACAATAGTTTTCAAGATAAATTTATTAATATTGGTAGAAATTAACCCGAATTCCACAACATTTAACATCATCCATACAACAAAGATTGAAACAGAATTTCATAAAGGTACGGAATCAGTAGCTCAATTGGCAAAACGACCATATACCGCAAATGGAAAGACAAGAAAGCTTTGGCCAAAGCTCAAATATGTATATACATCGCCATCGAGGGAATGGACTGAATCATAAAGAGGTGACTTCTCTTTTTCTTATACATATCTGCATGATTGCTCTAATCCCAAAATCTGGTTAATTCATTCCATTTGGCAGTGTTAAGCAAATCCCATATGAGTGCAATTTGGCAGCATTGAGCTAGAAGGTTTTATACATCCTCCATTAAAGCGAGAGTTCTGCCTCCAAAAGTTCAACGAGGCTAAAACATTGCAAAATAATGATAGTAACCGTAATCATATACTTAAAATTAAAAAAAAAAAATCCTAGAGGACCTATACCACTTACCTTTCATTTGCCTTTCTTTTTTATTTATTCCTTCTCGATCGATCTTATCTCCTTATCCTCGGTACCACCACCACCACCATTTTTGCCACCGTCAAACTATTCCTTTTGCAATTTGCAATATGCACATATCTCTAGTGTGTTGCAAACTTATTATTTAAAAATTATTACACATATATAATATGTTTATAAATGAAGATTTTAGCCTACAGGGTGTATATTATATTGGGAGATTATTTTCTATACTAGGTGTATTACACATTAGGATATAATTTGTGACACATCAATCAAGTGATTTATATTTGGACATTGAAAATAAGACATATGTCTCTTTATTACAAATCTCATCATTGGATGTAATACATTCAGTGTATGTAAAAATTGACCTATTATATTTGGGAAATGTTTCTTGTCGCTCCTCACAGTAAGGAACAATAAGTTGTGAGGAGCAACTTTTACGCTTCTGCCCTTTATTTTTTTTAAATTACATTATTAAAAAATTATTTATAAACTATATATATTTAAATTATTGTACTGCAGATTGATAAGTGTGCACCTTAAGTTTTAGATTCCAAAATATATATATATATTAAAAAAAATTTTAAAATAAAAAAATAAATATTAATTAATATTGTGGCAATATTGGAATTGTCTCAAATTTATTTTGTCCTCACACGGCCTGCGATATCATGGGTCGCAATATGTATCATCGTCTATTATATTTTAAGGTTGAATTTGTGATACATACTTAAAATAAAATAAAATATTTTATATTTGATTAATAAATATAAAATATTTATATTTTATTATTAATTTAATTGTAAAATGTAACATATAGAACAAATAAAAAATATTTTTCTATACATATACCGTTATGTATCTATATCATCATTGCACCATAAATTCCAATGAACTAAAAAAAAAAGTTGTTGGAGTCTGAGAATCAACCCCAAGGTCTTTCATGAAAGGAATTGAAGCTCTGTCTCACCTAAGTTACAAGCAATTGATAATACATAATTAAAAATATATATTTGTAGTAGAAATCTAACCATTAAAAATAATATGTTCATATTAATTATTATAGAAATCAGTTAGTGGGAGTTATTCTTACTTAAATGACATTTTGAGTTCGAATCATGGTGTAAGTATTTACATTAAATTAGTTGTTGGGAGATTTATATTTTTATAGTTATATTCAAATTGAATCGAATTAGTTAAAATATAATAGATTTTAAATATCGTTGGTTCAGACGAAAAGAAAATAATACTTTCAAAATAAATAAATAAACTCTTGTATAATTTCTCTTGGTTTATTTGGTTCATTTTTGTTTTAATCAAATTTCTTTTTATTTTATAAAATTCAAAATGAAAAAAGAAAAAACCAAATATAATTGGTTTGGTTTAATTTTTCGGTATGTTTCGGTTTCACCACTTATATAAATTAATGGTTAGTTTAATCCAGTTTTACAAGTTGTACGTTAATTAGTTCAGAAAGAGTAAAACTAAGTAATTTAATTTTGAGGTGTTAGTTCAGGGACCAGCTTGAGCTTTTCTGAATCATACTTCAATAAGTAATCGTAATGGCTTTTTTGCTGTACTAAATTTGACGCGATGATCTGTATAAACATCTAAAAGCTGTTTTCACGTTTGTACAAGTTTGGCTTTGAGATTTCTTTTAGCATTTGAGGTAGAATTGGTTTCCGTAAAATAACATAATATATATTAAAGACATCTTGAGATTTAGAGTTCAAACCCCTTCTCTGTTAACCCAAAAAAATCAGTATGATTAAGATTAGGCTGTACTAATGTTTAAAGACTCTGGAACATGGTAAAAGTTTTACCTTTAACTTCTTTTTTTGTACTGTTAATTTGTTGTATAATAAAATAAAATAAATTGATGAATGCCAAAATAATAGAGAAATTGTATATATTAGTAAGAAATAAAATACTTAGAGGAATCCATATAAAAAAAAAGAACTTAGAAACTGGGAAGATTTTCTTTCTCTTGTTTAATTAATGATTTTGAATAGGTATTATTGTAAAAAAAAAAACATTTAAAACATTTTAGCTACTTTTTTTGCAAATTTTAGATTAACTTTTTACTCTCATCATGTATGGTTTTTATCTTTAAATTTTATTATTTTTTAGGGTCCAAATGATGTTTAATATTCATCATTTTAATATGATTTTGTCCTTGCTTCTAGAAAAAATAAACTTTATATGTTGTTTTCATTTAATATAATTAAAAAATGTAATATTTTGTTATAAAAAAATTTTACAAGTTACAAATTACAATGACTGGTAAAATTTAATTTATTAATATTAGGGATCCAATTGGAATTTTGAACCTCATAGCTTTAACAATTGTAAAGATTTAATATTATGATGTCTAAAAAACTAAACTATACATTAAATAAGATTTATGATGTGGAACTTTCTTTCTCCTTGTATTTGTAACTTAAAATTTTTGTGTACCAAAAGGAACTCTTGTAGAAAGGATACCATGAATTCTTTTTTTTTTTTTAATAAGAAAGTTATATAAATTTATATATTGATGAATTATATAATATGGGTAGTACTACTCTTTTTAAATTGACAACAATGAGATTTGAGTTATTACTTCACTGGCGAATTCTATGAATTATTGTTGGCACATGGATGCTTGTGATCACTAGGAATAGGAACAAGAGTAAAAAAAAAAAAGCTCGAAGATAATATTTTCAAGCAAGAACACAATTAGACCTTCCACTTTATTTCATTGAGACTTAGAAAACACCATAATTATAATAACATTTCAAGCACAAATATGAAACAACTCTCACACAATCTCAGATTACAGTAATTAACCAGCAGATCAAGAGCTTGTATAGCTCTTAGCTGTTTTATTTTACAAGACAACAACGGCAAATTTTAATTATTAGATCGAGGATAAGCCTTCAAACGGATGGAGCTTAATTACTTTTATATATGAATTAATTATGCCTTGACAAGGCCTCCATCAATATCTGTAGTCATACTGATCATAAAATCCAGGTAAATATGTGGAACTGGAACACTTGGATTCAGCTTCTCGTATTCAAGGATTAATTTTGCCACGCAACATTGACCCTTGGGTTTGACATGCCAGATTCCATTGTAGACCTTGTAAAGCTTGAAGACATCACCTTCCAGACCAGTAAGCTTCACTATCTTATTTTCTTCATCTATGTCAACTCTCTCTTTAAATACTCCAGGTTTTCCTTCTGTACTTGATTACAACATAGAGGTTATATTGATCCAGTTTCTAATAAAATATATAATCTAAATACAATTTTTTTTAACAATGGTCTAATGGTTAAGCATCATGGCATAATATAGAAAAATTAGAGAGAATGGGCTCTTTATCAAATATCTTGACCACATGACAGAATATTTTACCATTCGTCCTAAACAACTACACATTTAAATATAAAGTCAGACAACAAAAATCAGTAAAATCTAATTAATTTTATTTAAACAATGTCAAGTTGTTTTAAGAACTGTTGGAAGTTAGGTCTAAAGTTTGCAGCCAAAATTTTATTAGACAACTTTTCAAAAAAAAATCAAATGAAAGGGTACGCAATAACTTGGCCTATATCTGTAAATATATATTTGCGTGTACCTATGGTGTAGTTCCATATTTTGATGGAGCCTGAAGTCTCCCAATCACCTTCATGCACTCTTACTGCTTGTATATTGGAAGGAGTATGATTAGGAGCTTGGTGCACTTCACCTTTCCAGAAATTGAAGAACTGTTCGGCGCTACACTTGAGTTCTACCTCAGCCTCTAGCTGACCTTTCATATCATCACCCATGATTTTTTTTCCTTGTAGATATATTTAATATATGTATTGTAGCAGAGTTGTGTGTGACTTGGATTCATGAATAAATTGTCCTTTATATAGGCCTGGCCTTGAGGAGAGTGACTATATAATTACGTTATGCAAATTAAGTAGGGTTTGTAGTTGTTGGTTGTATCATTGATTATAACAAATTAATTTTATTGTATAGTTGATTTCAAAATAAAGTGAATGATGAATTAATGATTGCCCTTTTGGGATATATGAAATTCTAGATGGCATGATTTGCATGATGTTTACTTGCATTTACGGAAATATTTTTTAATATATTCTTTAATATGTTATCTAAAATCAATAATTATTGGATCAACGGGTATCAGACTACTCTCATTTAAGCGATGTTTTGATTTTCAAATTGTAATATATGCAATTAAGTTAAATAAAATGTCTTGAATTTAAATTATAATATATACATTAACATTATTAAATTATTGAAAAACTTTTATCATCATTATAATTTTACCCTAATCAAATCAATTCATTAAAATTCAATTTACTGGTTAAAAAAAATGGGCAATACTTATACATGCAGTTAACCTTTCGTGCTGTTGTGAATCGCTGTTGTCACCAACATCAACATTTGAAAGTTGTTATCATGTTTATACATTTTTTGGGGTTGGGACTTTTTAATATATATCTTCAGATAGAGCAGCAATCTTTTATTTTATACATACATACATATATATATATATATGTATGTATGTATATGTATATAATGTTTTAACATTTAATTTTTTATAAAAAAAATTATTTATTGGGAACGCAATTTAAATAATATGCAGTATATTAGTTTTCTCTACTTTCAGAAAAATACGAGTCATTTTTCATCAAATAATCACAATTACATAAATTAATTTTCTTTATATATATGATAAGGTTGCTTGTACGCATAGCTGTACAGATAATACAATTTAGAACTGCAGGTTGGTGCATCAGAGAGATAATATAAAAAATGATATTTTATTTTAACAAAGATAATGATGAATACATGAAGCAAGTGGAAATTAATTAGCTTCTATTGCATTTCGTATATAGAGGAAGGTTACAGACACAAGACAATGAAGATGGTGACTATTGATTGAACCTTTGAAAATAAAACGATGGCTCAATCTGCCGAAGGTTTAAATGGCTCAAAAACATTAAGAATGATGCAAAAATTAGATGGTACCATTTAACTCCAAGAGGCACCTGGTGGGCTAGCTTAACCCTTCCAAAACGCAAGTCAAGAATTGCTCACCGCTTGACTTGATGAGTTGCAGAAAAAGCTTCCACCTTCAGAACCATGGTAGTTGTATATATTTCTAGTGAGTTTTAGGGCCATTACTTTGAAAATCAGTTGAATGCAAGTTAAAAATGGTTGCAGATTTTACTTGCAATACATTTTTAATTAAAAAATTAATAAAATAAAATCAGACTATTCCACACAAATGTAATGAATGGCTAATGATTATTGTTGTGAGTTGTGACGTCACTATTTGTGATGTCGCTACGTCGTTATATGTATTTAAATTATTGTATGACGATTAATCTGAGTGTACCTTTAGGTTTAAATTTTTTTAAAAAATTTAAAAAGATTAAAATTTTAAAAATAATAAAATAAATATTAATTAATATTGGAGATAATATTAAACTTGCTTCCAAAAATTTTTTTCTCATTTGCAAGGCGTGATATCGCACCTCGCAAGGCGTATCAGCGTCCATAATGAATTCATCACCATCAAGAAAATAATCATCAAATCCATAAATTTCACTTCCATGGTGAACGACCACGTTTTATTTGTTGAGACCAGCGACGTCGACGCTGCTCATGCTAAGATTATCATATAAGCACAAAAATGGAAGAATTTTTCTTTTTTTTTTCTTTTTATTTCTTTAGTTTAAGGAGTTTAAGGAAAAACCAAAGATAATTTTAAGAATTACAAAAATTAGATTTAGTTTTTAATAAGCTTTTATATGTATCTACCATCAACTAATGCTCCTTTTGCAAATCTATCCAATTTTGAAAATTGTTATGAATTAATATATAAACTTTGCCACCTGTTGTAAATCTACATCAGTCAAAATTATTTGTCAGTGATGACATGGAATGAGTGACATATGCAGCTATTTACACACGTAAAAATTAAATAAAAAAAAAGAGACTTTTTATACTTTTGCAAAACTTACCGTTTTTGTTACGCAAAAACAGTACGATATGTCTTTTTTTTTTTTTACGTTGTTTCTCTTCTCCCTTAGCTCTTCTTAATCTCCTCCAAAAACTGAACATAAAATTACCTAAAACTAATTCCAAATTTAACAGCAAAAATATTGCAAATTTTTTTGGATAATTTACAGAAATCATGAAGGATAGAATGATTTTGCTGCTATTGATTACAATAAAAAAAAATCCATGAATTTTAGCCAAGGAGAACCTACAATTTTAGCCTCCTTTTCAACTTGATGATGTTGTTGCGGTTGAGTAGCTTGCCCTTTCCATCACCTTGGCAGTTACTTTCTTCGCGCAGCTCGATCCTAACGCCATTTTTCTCCTCTCTATCCAAACAAGTAAACAATGTAAACACCATCAATCTCCGAGTAATCAAATCGCCGATAGTAGATTCAAGCGACATCAACACCTGATCGGCACTGACACTTCCTTGAACTGTAACATTAAGTAATAGCTTCGTTAATTTCGGCCTCGCTTCCATGGATGCTCCTTGAGACATACTCCTTCCTCCGAGCAAATCTAGTAGAGTATTTGGCCTTCAAATTCTTGCTTCCGGCAATTCCACAGGTGGACATCGCTTTTTCTTTTATCCTATTTTTTTTTATTCTTCTCTGGTTTCTGTCCTCTCCGGCTACTACTCTTTGATGTTGTAGGCATCTTATATATGTATTTGAGTCAATAATTGAGTGGGTAGATGAGGAAAGATTGAGTGTAGATGGAGATGGAGTTGATGATAATGCTATATGTAGGCTTGTGTATTAGTTGGTGGATGAAAATGTTATTCCGCATTGTTTGTGGGAAAGAGTTTAGTGTCCCTTAATATGTAGGGTACACCTTAACTATTGGTTTAAGAGAAATATGGAGGGAAACCAAATTTGTTTAAAACTTAGTGGCAAAAGCACATTGAACTATAAATAAATAAATATATAAGTATATATACATATTTATAGTATAATTAATGATGACACTTGGCACATAAATAATATAAGTGCCCTGTAGTTATTTTATTTATTTATTATTATTTTTTAAATTAACAGATACAACCTTTCAAAAGGTTGTTTATTAACTGCAGGAGACTGTTATATATAGGACAGTTGTGGTGCAAATTAATGTAATTTTTCTCTCTTCTTTTCTCTGTATTTTCTTCCGACGTGAAATTCTTTACAGAAGTTGCTATCTGTAAATTCTAGACTTTATTGTATCATGAAGATATATTACTTTTAACCCTGTAGCAAATTAGTGGGGGCAATTAATACCTTAAAGATAGTGTTTCTCACGCCTTAAAGCCTCTCAAATACCCACTGTACTTATAAATGGAAGAAAAGGATATGAGTTTCCTTCAAAGGGAGAAGAGTTTAGAGTCCAAGTGAGAATTTTTTTTTTTTTTTTTTTAGCTAAGGGAGATGAGAAACAACGTGAAAAAAAAAAATTGACCCACATACAACACCGTTTTTGTTTAAAAACAAAAACGGTGAGTTTTGGTGAGACTGTTGAAAGTCTTTTTTTTTTTCTTAATTTCCACATGTGCTGTCTATGTCACCAATTTCACGTCATCACTGACACAAATAATTTTGATCGAAAATAGATTTGCAACAAGTCACAAAATTCATATGTCAATTCACAATAATTTTAAAAGTTAGATAGATTTGTGAAAAGGGCATTAGTTGATGGTAAATATATATAATATCCCTTTTTTTATGTGAAAAGAAGAAGAAAAAAGGGAGTAAGATTGGTGGAGATAAATTTTGTAAGTTTAAATGTTTATGAGGTTAAAGTTAAAATACATGAAGGTATTAGTTTTTTTAATTATCGGTATTTAGAATTGATTTGAACATTAGACATCGTTTAAGTGATGATAACATTTATAGCTGATACGACAGCTGTTGATAAAAGATATATGTGTGAAGTCAAGTATCCATGAATATATTTGGCCAAAACTGAACTATTATTAAAATATGATTCATACCTAAACTATAGTGGGAACTTCTTTTTCTCCTTGTATCTGTAATTTAAATTTTCATGTACCAAAAAGCAATAATCTATTTCGTAGGATATCATAAATTGTTATATGTGAAGAAAATACTTTCAAGCAACATTAAACCTTCAACTTTATTTTATTGAAACTTAGAAAACACCATAACTATAATAACATTATACGCTAAATATCAAACAACTCTCATATAATAATCTCACATTACAGTATTTAATCAACATATCAAAGAGCTGGTGGTAGCTCTTAGCCGTTTTATTTTACAAGATATAGTAGCACATATATATCACGTGAATACATATATTAATTAATCATGCCTTGATAACGCCTTCATCAAACTCTTTAGTAATACTTATTAAAAAGTTCATGTAATTATGTGGATCTGGAATACTTGGATTCAGCTTCTCATATTCGATGCCTAATTTTGCGAGGCAACCTTGAGCATTGGGTTTGATATGCCACACTCCATTGTAGACCTTGTAAAGCTTGAAAACATCACCTTCCAGACCAACAATCTTCACTAGCTTATTTTCTTCATCTATTTCAATCCTCTCTTTAAATGTTTCAGGTTTTCCTTCTGTACTTGATCACGACGTCAAATAATATATATATTAGTCCAACAAAATAACCAATCAGTTTTGTTTTGATAGTGCATGCTAAATCATTTCAAAAAGGTTTTATAAATTATATCATTTTTTCAATTAAGTCTTCCAAGAATTTTTTTTTTTTTTTTATAATCAAGTTCTATAAGTTCTAAAAATATTTTCTATTAGTCCTATCCATCAATCAAATTAATTTTCCATTAGTCAACTCTTAAAATCATTTTTTTTTTTTACATACAAGTCCTAAAGCTATAAAAAAAATGTTATTTTTGATATTTTAAATAAATAATATTTTTATTTTTATTTTTGACTTCTTTTATTATTTAACCTTCATAATACTATATAATTCACTAAAAGATTTTTTTTAAAAATAAAAATAATATTTTTCTTAAACTATTAGTAATATTGGTAATGATAAATAAAAATAATTAAATATTCTTAATTATTTTAGAATATATAATTTCAATTAATATATCATAAATGAATAAATATTTTTTATAAGGAAAAGCTCATCTAGTTTTATCAATATTATGATTTGTTTTAGATTTCAAAAAGTTCATCTATTTTATCTTAAATTAATTTTATTTTATATAAAAATAAAAATATTATTCTTCATATATTTTCTGTAAAATAGCCTAATTTGAAGAAATATTTATAAAATATAACATAAATTATAGCATTGACAAAACTAATTGAGTTTATCCAAGTATAAAAAAATATTCATTTAAGATATATTACTTAAAATTTATATTTAAAAACAATTAAAAATACTTAATTAATTTTATTTATCATTACTAATAAAATAATAATTTAAGAAATTATTTTAGTCAGTTATATAGTTATCATAAAAGTTAAATAATAGAATAAATCATAAATAAATAAATAAATATATTATTTATGTAAAATATCAAAAATGATATTTTCTTATAGTTTTAGGACTGAAATATAAAAAAAA
>CATIWM010059465.1:0-31176 GCA_949671775.1 Mallotus repandus
ATTTTATAATAAATATTTGAAGAATAATATACTTTAATTAATAATTTTATTTGTATTATAAAATATAATTAAGTTAAGATAAAATAGAAAATTTTGTTATATTTTATCTTAAATTAATTATATTTTGTTATAACAATTAAAATTACAATGAAAATATGTTAACTTATTTTATTGTTCAAATTTTTATTATAAAATAGCCTAACATAAAAAAAATAGTTTTTAAAAAATTTTCTAATTTAAATTTGATACCTGGATAAAAATTTTTAGAAATTTAACACAAATTATAATATTGACAAAATTAAATGAGTTTTATCCTAATAAAAAATATTTTTTCATTTATGATATATTAATTGAAATCTTATGTTTAAAAATAATTAAAAAATATTTAATTATTTTTATTTATCATTACCGATGTAACTAATAATTTAATTAAAAATTATAGAATTTGATTGTTAAATTCTTTTTACAGGATTTAATTGAAAAATAATATAATAATTTATAAAAGTAATGGTAATGTTATCCTTAACAAATAGAAAATAGAAGGCATAACCCCCTATTTTACCCCTTGCACTTTTATTTATCAACATTGAGCCCCCACACTATTGTTTTTGCATACATTGAGTTCTTAATTTGATAATGTTTGAAATTGCTATCGAATTAAAGATTCAATGTATGGCAAAATAAAAGTGTAGAGACTCAATGTATAAAAATAAAAATATAGAGACTAAATAAAAAAAAAAGTGCAAGGGCGCCAAAATAGGTTTAAACATTTTTTTTTTGAATTCAATCTTAGCTAAATGAATAAAAAGAATAGCATGTCATTAATGAGAAAAAAATAATTTGATTAATTGACCCTCAACCGCACACTACAATAATAATTAGAATTTATTTTTATTTTTTACATTTGAAATCTTCAATATTTAATAGTCATATGAATTTCAAATATTTTAAAGTTTAAGTTAGGTCAACTGTGTAAAGGATAAAACTTTCACAGTACATTTTTTTTTATATATATAAAATTTAAATTTAAAATTTTACTTAAAAAATTCAACTTCTGCGCTACCATGAACCACATTTTTATCATTAACGTACAGTGTTAATATTCAAGGTATGTGTATATATATTTCATCCCAAATAAAGATTAATTCTATATATCAGAAATTAAATAAAGATGTTCAAATTTTAAAACCATGGATGTGCAGATTTTATTTGATTAGATAAAAAAAATTAATTATTAATGAACTTCAGTTGATTAAAATTTGAGAATTGTGGGACCCTCATTTCCAAACAATTAAAAAAAATATTCTAAACATTGTATTCAACACAAACATTTTAATAGTTTGGTTTGGTGTCGTTGAGTTAAAACTAGTAAGTTAGGAGTAGTGATTTGCAAAGCTAATCATACCACATCAAGCAAAAGGTTAAATGCTTAAATATATATAAATATAAATATAAATACAATAGAGCACAAACGGAAAAGAAAAGAAAAGGTTCCTCAGTATTTGGGAGGTAGTACGGAGAGGGAAGAGATTCACAGAAACCTTTAATTAAATGTGTCTGTGCCAGTCAAAGTGAGTGGCTTTTTTCATGCCATGCCAGGCAGCTTTGCTGATCACCAGTATGCACGGTTAACTGTTAAGCCCTTATTACTAAGTTGTCGTTTTTGATATGAGAGTTTGTCTTAGACAAAGCCACAGCCACAGCCACAGCCACAGCTCAACCCATGTATATGTTTAGTATCTACATATAAATATAATGCAGGGCCAGAACCCAGACGATGTTTTAACATTTAGTATGTGAGATTAAGTTGTAACTTGATGTTATATAAGGAAGAAAATTGTACTGCAAGAGAGACACCTCTATCTTTTTTATGTCCCTACAGCTGGGCCATTTCTCTACAGCAATTAACACGCTTGAAAGACAGTTGAAAATGATTGCAATAACTCCCTACCACATTACCTTACCTTACATGAAGTGGCATAACTATTTCAGCCAGACAACACTCTTTTACATTCACCAACTCTATGTCCATGTCCATGTCTATGTCTCTTTTATTTTTATTTGTTTTCTGTTTGCCCTAAAGTTGAAGATGGAGAAAGGATACTAAACCCTTTTGTCCTTAACTTTTACCATCTAGCTAGTTTTAATCATTCAAATATCATTTATTGATTGTCTCAAGAGAATGGTCTTACAGTTTTTTTTTTTTTTTTTTTGGTCAAATAGATTGGTCCTATAGGTAAATCAATGATTTTAAGATTACAATATATGTATGCAAGAGAGATGTTTATGAGATGGGACCGGCATTATTTATTTGTACAAAAATATTATTTTTTATATAAAAAAATTTAAAATAATCTCTATTTTTAATTTTCTTTTATCATTGAAAGAAAATGGTCCACGTTATATATCTTTTAATCCATTATTTTGATTTGCGTGTCGTTAAAAGAAAATGGTCCATATTCTATATTATTCTGCATCTTGTCGCCCAATATTTTTTTTAATTCAAAGATGAAATGATTAATATCAATTTCTTCTCATTTAGATCTACGCATTTTCATTGAACAGAATAGATTAACTTAATTTAAACAAACAAAAATAATAAAATCTCCCTTTTGCATCTTTTCCTTCTACCTGTTTTTTTCTTTTCCCTCCATCCAAACATGGTTTAACTTCCTTTCTGTCCCTTTCCTCAGTACATGTATGTCTTTCTCAAGTTTTACTTTCTCTTACCAGCAAAAGCAAAATGAATCTTACACACAATTTTCTTTCAATTGCAGCTGCTACAATATAGCTTCATTAGTGTCGAATTTTCACTTTCAAAGAAGCTACACATAGGGTTTTCTCAGTGCAAATTCAAGCCCACAGATGTTCACTTCAACCAACACTACTGTCGATCCTTTTACGGTCCTCGCTTCATCTTCTTCTTCTTCATATTATCCTTCTCCTTACATAATCAGCCATGAAAATGATAATCATAACATCTTCTTTAACCACAACAATCCACCCATAATTCCTAAAATCATTGATTCTGTGCAAGACATGGGAGCTTCAAATAATGCTATGATCTATATGCAGAATGTTAATGTTATTAATGGAGATCAAGAACATGATGAACCGCTTGCAGCTGTTTTTGTTCCGGTAAAAAGACCTGTCAAGAAAGATAGGCACAGCAAGATTTACACAGCTCAAGGTTTAAGGGATCGGAGAGTGAGATTGTCCATTGAAATTGCTCGAAAGTTCTTTGATCTTCAAGATATGTTAGGGTTTGATAAAGCAAGTAAAACCCTAGATTGGTTAATGTCAAAGTCAAGAAAAGCCATTAAAGAAGTAGCACAAAATGAACAAGGTGCTAAAAGTTTGTCTTCAAGTTCAACCATGTGTGAAAGTGGTGAGGTAGAAGGTAATATTGTTTCAAAGAAAGATGATGATGATGATGATGATCAGTCAATGGCTGCAGCAAGTGGTTCATGTAATGACAAAAGGAAGAAGAAAAGGATGAGAAAAGTTGCTTCTTTTCGTACTGATGCTGCATCAAATCTTGTTGCAAAACAGTCAAGAGCAAAGGCAAGGGAAAGAGCAAGAGAAAGAACAAGAGTTAAAATGTGTACTAGAAAATTCCATGAATTCAAAAATCATACGGCTGACCAATATATGCTGAACCAGCCAAGATTGCATTTATTGAACCCTCATCACCATGACCATCGAGCTTGTTCTGATGATTCTCGGGAAGTAGCTGCTCATGATCAACATCATCAGCAAGTGGAGGACTTAACTGCTATTAATAGCACTCACTCGTCATCACTTGCCAATCTAATAGTGCCTAAAGGAAACACTGTTGATGAGTCTATATTGATTAAAAGGAAATTGAAGCCGTCTACAGTAATGGGTTATCAGCAAAAGCAATCTACAATGATGGGTTGTCAACAAAATCTTCTAATGTGTAAAGATATAGATTGCAGCAACAACTACAACTCGCCCAATTTACCTCAAAATTGGGACATTAATGGTGCAACTGCACGCTCTAGCTTTTGTGCTATTACCAACATGAATAGACCTGCAGGTAAAACTTAAATAAGACCCAAAAGGTCTTGTCAAATTTATATATAAATATAAATATATATATATACATATGTATATATTAAGTCAAAATTGGGACTAATTAATATATATGCTCTCAATTTGTAGGACTGCATGTCTACGGCAAGAAGTGGGAGGCCGGAAACTGTTGATGTCTATTCTATGAGCATTAAAGAAAGAAGTAAGCAGTCGATTTCTTATCTTTTGGTAATGCAGAACTACCTGCAGTAATATGAACATCACTTGTTTTGTCCTATGAAGAAGATTAATTATATTTATTTGTATATCTATCTCTAATCTGTGTGCTTATCCCTACTTTTCTCCAATTATAACATGTCTTTGTGTCTACTCTAAAATGATGTAGCTTGCATTTCAAAAGATGGTCTCTGTGGATGCCTAATAAGCATATAAATGAAGGGGAACGTACAAAAGTCAGTTGACACTTATTATTCTTTTTCTCATATATGTTTCTGGAGGTTCTTTTCTCTATTTGATATGGTCTTAATGTAGTTAGGAGATCATGAGGCATTGGAGAAAGTAAAAATTTCTCACGATATGTGGCCCTAAAACCAGATAAAATGGAGGAAAATGGTCTATGTCTACTGCATTTCACTTACTTTGTAGCTTGAATTTTCCAAGTTTTGCTATGGGTGAGCTTGTTGCTCTCAGCAATTTTTTATATCCATAAGCCACATGAAGATGCTTTCCTGTTTCAACACAAGTCATATAATCAAAACAAGATTTTGATACCCTGTAATCTATAATAACAAATCTGCTGCAGAATTGAAGTTAAAGGTGTTAGGAAAAAACAGTATGTTAGTCACTGATTTTGTTTTCCTTAAAAGCTAGAGGATGCAGAGAATTCAGGTATATCTATATATATTATATATATACAGGACTAACCAATACTGCAGGAGTTTAAATTACATTTCTTTTTTTTTTTCCTCTTCTGCATGACAATTATGTTTCTATGTACTGCTTCTGCTCATGCACCTTAGAAACATCTGCACTTCCCTTTTCACTAATTACACCAGTGTCAGATAAGCATACTTGGGGATGGCCATGGATAACTATATGACACTATGTCACTTCAAATTAGTTGAAGAATTTATGGAAAATGGATAAGCATGCCACTCAGACATTTTATATTGCAAAATACACATAAACCCTTTAGAATGCAAGCTCTTTTTTTTAAAAGAAAAAAAAAATTGACTAGGAATTTAGGTTTAGGTTTAAGTGTTGGTTAAAAAAAAAAAAGTTGAATATTGAAGTAATGAAATGGAGACCTGATTGATGGGATTATAGACTCCTTGAACCTTATTGATGAAAAGGTTTAGTTCCTGAGGAAGTTGGAAGGTTACATTCTGTCTTTTTTTTTTTCCTCAGTTTGTATAGTAGGTTTCTTGAGTTCTATATATGTTAACCTAATATTTCAACCATTAGGTCCACAGATTTTGTCATATCATAAGCCCTTTAGATTGAAAGGAATTAATACATGTTAGCTTCAGATAGTTACATTAGCCAGACACATTGACAGTAGTGCTATATATTCCAGCAGAGACGAAATGCAAATTTATATATATATATGTTGAAGAGAATCAAATCATCTGCCAGTAAGTTGTGAACATAGATACATAGTTTGGGACAAAATCTGAATTACATTGTAAAAAGAGAGAAAGTGGTAGTATATACAAATTGAGAAATTTCTTACCTACTCCTGATTTTTTATACCAATAGTTAGATTTGTAACACAATGTACAATATTGTACTGTTTTATTTTTTGATAATTGCAATGCAGAATACAAAATATGTGTTACAGATATAACAATTTGGTGTAATATTATAAGTGTAGTTAGGAATCTCTCTGCATACAGTTTGGTCTTGCTTCAAGTGGTCAAACAAAAAGGTCTTATTAAGGGATATCTATGACCAAATTCTTTGATAAGATATGAGACTTAAGCATGATGTTTCATTTTTTTTGGGGTCAAATATGATGTTTCATTTGATTGAGCCATTGAGGGAAATTTACATGTATGCATAGGGAAAACATGGTTTGTTGGACATTCTTTTAATTATTTTGCAGTTTTTTTTTCTGGTGTAATAAAGAAAATATATACTAATTAAGAGCTGGCAAGACATGGCTTATTAGACTTGATAATGATAATTAAAATGGAAAAAAGCAAGGCAATGAAGCAAGATAGTCAGTGTATTACCCCCTTTTCTGCAAGCCTTCTGACCAAATAATCATCTTCAAGAATGCAACTATATATTCAATCAAAACTTGGTGGTAACATGCAATACTTGAATGGCAGAAGTAGAGTATATACAGTTAAACTTTTAAGTAGTGTTACAGCCGAAAGATATATAGAAACCCTGTTCAATTTCCATGAACTCTATATTTAGGGTTCATCAGACTAGTCTTCTTACAAGTTTCTCTTCTGGGCTGTTTTGACATCACATTACCACTTACAATATAAACCCAGATGATGAATTTCCATTTTTTATTTTCTGAAAAGTCATGCATGCATGCTGCGCCCTTTGTGTTATTTTTAGTTTTTTATTTTTATTTTTTTAATGGTTGTAGAATCTAGTATACATCTACTTCTTTTTTTTTTTTTTTGAAAGATACTATGTATCTACGTAATTAGCCCTATAGACTAGTCTGTGTATTATTCCCTTCAGGTTTTTTTCTATTTTTCTTGAAGGACCCATCAGGTTTTTTCAAATATTATAGAAAAGCACAAAATGATCAACATATATATAAGATTAAAATAATAATTCTTTTTTATTTAAAGAATTTAAATAATTCAAAAAATAAAAATAATTGTAATATATATAATAGCAGTCTTGTGAAAAAAGAATTTTAGTCATTTTGTATACACTCTAATCAAATTTAGTTAGCTCTGAAATTTTCTTCTTCATAGTCCATGACTAGTATTTATTAAAGTGATTCATATAGTTTTCAATGTAAATGATATGCTTTACATTAGAAAATAATGACCAAAATCATAACATCTAAATAACGAATAAATTGCAATGGCTACAATAAATAGGAAAATTAAATGTGTTCATAAGCTAAGGCAAACATCAAATGACTTGTATGGAATACAAGCTCATTTTGTTTAAATATCTCACAAACCAACCACAACTAAAAATAATAAATAAGAGATTAGATTGAAAATAAAATTTTAACTATCTATAAGTTAACTCTTTTTTTTAAAAAATCTATAAGTTAACTCTTAGTTGAGCCATTAATACTATCAACACTTTCAAATTATCCAATTTAAATCTTCACCAAATAATTATCTATGGATGCTAAAAAAAAAGAAATTAACTATGGATGCAAAAGTTAATTTAGAAAAATAAAGAATCAATATACAACTTATAAGAAATTACCGCATTTGTCATCTTCAAATTAACTACCCGCTTGCACAAAGTAGAGGAAGAAAAATTGAAAAAAGAAAAGTGTCTTCTTGAAAAAACTATCATCAAGAAGGGATGAGAAAAAGAGACAGAGAGAGAAAGAGAGAGAATTATTGATATGGACGGTAAGATTTTGAAGAGACATATTTGAACTGAAAGAAGAGAAACTATATATAAGGAAAAAGTAAAATATAAATTTCACCTTTTATCAAATTTTGACCCATAATTTTTTTTTTTTTTGCCAATGAATTTTGACCCATAATTTGATTTCAAAAAGTTGGTATCCAATTTTTCATGTCGGTTGTAAATAGAGACAAGTCACCTGATATTGTTAAAATGGTGATGTGAGAAAAATAATTTAGTCAGGTTACCTTTTTAAGAAATTGTGAAAAGTATCAATGTGGATTTATTTTTTTTGACTTATGGTTTGTTCTGTGACAAGTTAATAACTATATAATATAAATAGAAATAATAAATTATTTATTTAATCATAAATGATGATATAAAAAAAATTATTGATAATTCTTATGTTATTATTTATGAGAATAATAATTTTTTTTTAAGTTACCAATGCATATTAACTAATTTTTTAAGTTACCAATGCATATTTTTTAAGGATTAATGCATAGGTATTTCTAGAAGGATTAATCAATTTTTTTTATAATTCTTATGTTATTTTATGAGAATATAATTTTTGGTATTAACTAATTATTTAGGTATTAACTAATTTTTTAAGTTATCAATGCATATTAACTAATTTTTTTCCTATTTCACCCTTATTTAATATAAGAGAATTAATTGAATATATATATCTACTCATTTTGAAACTCTATACAAAGCTAATAATTATTATAAAGGTAATATAGTATTTTACACATATATTAAATACATTTCTTAATCTATGTGAAAAAACTTTAAACGACAATTATTTAGGAACAAAGGGAATAAAACCTAATAGCTTCTCTCATAAAAAAAATCTAATAGCACATAAATGAACTCTAAATAACTTGATATTATTGGTTTGACCTTTCAACTCATCAAAGGCCATAATCATTATAAAATTTCTCTAATTAATGACTAACCAAATTCAAAATATACTTTCAAAGGTTTAAGGACTAGCTTTATATATTTCTATATATGATTAGAAAAATAATTTGAGTTCAAAGTCAAGTAGCTTGAGTAATTTGGCAAATCAAATATCAATACTTATTATGATTTATCTGTGTAATGCTAATTTGAGCTTGAAAAAAAAATAATTTGAGTTAAAAAAAAATTGTAGGTGGTTAAGAGCTTTTGTTTATTTAGTTAAAATAGTGTTGATGTGATTCAATTATTACTCTTTTAAAACCTATACTCTTTAAAAATAACATTTGGATATCCCTTAATCTTTAATTATTTTACTAATTTCTAATAAGCTATGAATTAATTTTTTTAACGAAATTGGTCAACACAAATGACTGAATGGTTAATTCTTATAATTATTTGTATTATTAGGTTCTTTTCTTCTAAGAAAATATTTTATAAATAATTTCATAATATAAATTTAATGCATTTAAAAAATTAATTGAAAATATTTTTAAAAGTTAAGCTATTTTTTTAAAATATATTTTTTTTCAAATTAAGAAATAATTTTTAAAATTATATAAATTTGTAAAATTAAGATTTAAAAACTTATTCAAAATGTTATAAATAAACAATAGCTAATGTAAAAAAATAATTCTACAAACAACTCCAGCAATCCCTAAGCTTGTTCACCCGCGATGGTCATTGATAAATTTTAAATTTATCTTTTTTATATATTTTATCTTTTATTAATAAATAAATTTAAATATCCAAAAATTTTATGTTTATTAAATAATAATAAATTTTTTTTCAATAATAAATCAAATATTAAAAAATAACAAAATATTTTTCAAAAATAAAAATTTAGAAAATTAAGCGAAGTATAATATAAAGCCGAATCAGCTCATCAAAATGATTTGAAAGTTTTTCAATTAGGTCTTAATGAAAATTTATGACCTAATCGTCTAAGAATATATATGAATTGAGATGCTCATGAGCATCTCGAGATTCAATTGGATAGAAGTTCACTCTGGACTACTATAAATGAGTCAAGTATAAGCTTATAAATGAGTCAAGTACAAATTTATAATCCAACAACATTTGACTCACTAAATCTCAAGTTAACTGATTTAGTTAAAAAATTGTGATTTGACTGTTGTATATATAATAAACTCATTTCATAATCAATGATCAATTTGGGATTGAATTGAATTTCAACATTCAAAGTTTGTAATTTTAGTAGTTAATATAGTGAAATTTTAAATTTAAATTTTATTATATTGTATAGAAATTTTTAATGATATATATATAACAAATTTATAAATTCCTATAAAATTAGTAAGTTATATTATCAGGAGTCAGTAAGTAAATTAAAGTTGTATTAAATTTGCGTCTATAAATAAAAAATATTAAATTAAAAAAATGAGCTGAATTTAAAATTTTATGAGCTGATCTTGAATTGAAATTGAGTCTATAAATAAAATAAATTGTCAAGTTTGAGCACTTATACATATGATTGAGCATCACTTGACTCAACCCATTTTTATTCTATATATATATATTTTTTTTATTTCTACTATTTATGTGTTTGTTTTGAATTTATTCTATAAAAAAAAAAATTCAGCTTTTATTTTTTGAAAGTCAAATTCTAAAAAGTAGTTAAAATAAAATTTAAAAAATTGCAAAAAAAAAGGCTCAAAGTTTGAGCAGCAATCACAACAGGCCAGAGAGAGGAGCTAATGAAGGACAACAACAAATGATAATAACTACGACCCTATACATTAATATTAATTATACTCCTAGACAGAAAAAAAAATGAATAAACTAAAACAAGCTGAACTTTTTATACCTTACCGAATAGACTTGAAACATCTGCTACATCTTCAATCTTCATGATCAATCGATTTTACCAGCACTGCCAAATGTTAGAAACTATTAATAAGGGAAGTTAATTCGGAAATAAATCAAGTTTAGTACATTATCACTAGACTAAACTTGTAATATATTTCATCTATTTTAAAATTATAAACTCATTTATGAATAATACTAATAATAATAATGAAAAATATGACAATTATCACAAATTTATATGTAGCTATATATTTGCAACTGAGTAGTGCAATGACATTCAGACTGAATACGTTTTCGAGGAGATCAGGGTTTGATCCCTGCTTCTCTTAGAAATACAACATCTAACACTACATATATACAGATAAACGTGGGATTTCAACATCCTTGATGATTTTTCACAAATTTTTTTTAATCTGTGATAAAATTATTTATATATATATATAGTGATTTAAAACCTTGCTAAAGAAAAGGGACTTGAATCATTAATTATTAGATGTGGGACAATGAAGAAGCTGAAGCCTCAGATCAATCTTCACTCAAAAAATTGCAACGTACAGCCACTCTGTTGAGGATTTTATGCTTGTTGAATTCATTTTAAAACAAAACAAAAAAGAAAAGGCATGAAAGGGCTATAGCTAGCCTTATAGTGTTCTTTAATAACAAAACATTCTTCCAATTTCTCAGCAACCAATCACTACCCATTATTTTTTTTTCTTTCTTTTCTTATTTCTTTACTCTTTGCTTTCCACTTTTCTCAAGTCAAGTAAAAAAAACATACCGAAACAACATGCACCAGCTAAGGAAAGATCAAAAGAAAAGTAACAGTAGCTACAGAGAAAATATTTTGCATGAAAACTAAAGACAGATGCATGCATACATGTGTGTGTGTGTGTATGAGTGAAGCTGACAAAAACAAAAGAGTAAGAGACGGTTTTACCTTTTACATTTGCATGAACCTTTCAGGAACAAGACAATGAACAGAAGTAGAACAGTAGTGAGTAGTGTGATTGGTTATTGAAAGAGATGTGGTTGCTGAATGTGTTTTCATGATGTTTTGTGGAAATGGAGAAAAGGGAGTGGATGTGTTTTCATGATGTTTTGTGGAAATGGAGAAAAGGGAGTGGATTAGTTACATGGGTAAGTGTGCATGAGACGACTGAGATCAGTTTGCAGCAAGTAATATGATATGTGGGTAATATTATAAATATTACACAGCTTTTTGGAGAACAAGCAATAAATCAAGGCTATATGCATAGGGCTTTTGTTTTTTACCATTTTCAAATTCAGGACTGACCAATGGATATTGTATATGATTCAAAATACAAAAAAAAAAAAATGTACTAAAAAGAAATCTCATGAATTGAATAGCAGAACCTATGTAATGGAGAAGAAGAATATAGTTGCGTAGGGGATATCCATTATAATTGTAGATGCAAATCTTCTTCTGGGTGCAGCTTTTTTGACCATATAAACAACATCTATATTTTATACTAATGAATAAGCCTATTATCCCCTTTAGCCTTACCTCTACACATGTACTCAGGAACCTTCATCTCTTGGTGATCTCCAAAAGATCACAACTTGCTGCTAGCTGGCATGTCATTTTTGAATATGCTGATTTATTATTTCTCTTGCCATATTAATTTTTCTTTTTTCAATTTCTTTTTTGAATATGTCAATATATTATTAAAATCTGCATTTTTTTTAATGAATGATTTGTTGATTTCTCCCTGTAGTTTTCTGATTAGTTTGGTAAAATGATGGCATGAAATGTCTTGCACATACATACACGTTGCTTCAGAAATTACATGATGCTTTATTGTTAAAAACTTCTTTTGGAGGCAGAGATTTTCATACGACTAAAGATGGAAGTTAAACCTTAAATAACAAAACTGTCATTTTACTCAGAAAGTCATTGATTTCAATGCCCAGAAGGGGGAAAAATTTTGATTCAACAACAAAGTTTGCAAGATTAAATCTGCTCGGAGAGGCGAAAAAATGCACTCTTCACTGAGTCAGGAAATAAGAAAACAAAATCTTGGAAACCCAAAATTATTCCAGAACAGGGGAAGAGGAAAAAGAAAAAGAAATTCCTCTGGTCTTGCTTCTCCACTTGCAATGGCCGGGAAGATATCATTAGCACGAACAAAATTTGAAGAAAACTACGGTAACATTGACGAGCCAAACATCTATATCCACCAATGCTCCCTCCGATACTCTCGCACAATAACGGGGACACTAGTGGGTGGAACCTGATAAAAGCACAAAAAATGCAAATTGAGGACAATCTAAATGAAAAATAAAAGGGAAATAATCACTTGCAAGGGTAAACACGAAAACTAAGTTGACATCTAAGTGCATGCAATTCTGCTCTCCTCACAATCAGTCAAACAACCAAGATTGACATCATGGTGATCATCAAGCTTTGGCAGTAGGAGACTCAAACAATGACATCCTTATACATAGATTCTCATTTGAATCAAATTCAATTGAGAAAAGGGCATCAGAATACAAATAACATGATAAAACAGACAAAATAATGTGAATATTAGGTAACAAATTATGCAGTGACTTACCATGCCATAATCTGTAATTATCATTGAAACATAATCTGAAGGCGTTGCATCATAACTGTCACAAATCAAACAAAAGAGATGCAGTCAGTTGGGCAAACAGATAAATTTCTCAGAACATCATAAATGTTATAAAAACTTACACCAAATTCAAAAGCTGAAGATTTTCACTATTGGAATAGCCATCCAAGAAGTTGATTTCCTGCCTGCCATAAACCTTTGAAATAGCATCTGGGTCTCCTGCAAGAAACAGACACAATGAGGGCAAAGTGTCAACCTAGTTGTAAATTTATAAGGCCCCTCCCTAATAGAGCCAGAAATGCTTACCCAGCTCGTTGGAGCATATGGAATCAAGTTGTACCCTCTCATGAAACTTGTAAGCTTCGCAACAAACTAAGACTGGTACACGGAATGCATGGGCAACCATGGCAACACATGCTGTCCCAACTCTTGAGTAAACTGTTCCATTGGACAGTACAGATGATGCACCCAAAAACACCCTAGTAACTTCATGCATGATATAAGAAACAGCATTTATATGTGTGTATGTGCAGCCAATACCCTTTCCCACCAACCTACGAAGTAATAGTTGCCCTTCAAGCTTTGGACGAGAATCCACTACTACAACTCGAAACTGTTTGCCAAGCTCGTGGGCATGCAGTAGTATCATTTCAACTGCAGATGAAGACCCATATGTAAGAAGAACATCACCATCCCTGATCTTTGTGACTGCATGCTTGACAATCACCTTGTCTGCAACTATGATCTTCTCATATATGAAGCTATCAATATCCGAATGAAGAGTTGTTTTTGCTTCTGATTCAGATAAAGTCAAAGGTAACTTGGCAATTCGGTTCTTAAGAAACCTAATTGCATTCCCCATGCTGATTGAAAGAGGGCGACATTCAATTAGGAAAGAGACATAATTTCCTATTTTTGCTGTCAAGTCTCGAACAAGAGTTTTCTCAGGTGGTGTTGAGTAGTCCTTGATGACCTCTTGGAATGCTTGAAGCATTGCGATGCAGCGAGCATTGCCACCGCCTACATCTCCTGATAAATATTGCAGCCCAACCTAGAAACATCAATATAAACTCATAATTGGATGATAGCAGGAGAATCTTGATATTTTGTGTAGTAACCTTGAGCAAATATCCTAAAAGCACATCTATTCCCAGTCAACTAGATAAAAATCAGGGACAGAGGTCAGCCTAGCAACAGCTATCCGATTTTATTTAGCCCTCAAAATGGATTGCAATGCAAATTCAAAAATGTTAATAAATAATAAATTAAAGAACAGGACATAATAATGTTAGCTAGAATTTTTCATTGTACTCACAAGAAATTATTCTAAAGCAAATGAGTAGAACACAACTAAAAAAAAAAATGTAAGCTAAAAATTACAGACATACCTTGTAGACAGCTGGATGCATTGGATCAAGTTGGAAAAACTTAGACTCAAGATCAGGAAGCTGAGTTCCATGCTCATATTGAGGTAGATGCCTGAATAACTCCACTCTGTTCCTAGCTTCAGTTTGTTTTACCACTGCACGCTTTTTTGCTTTTTCCACTCTATTCTTGTCATCATATTGCATGCGTGGTTGAGGAACATCTTTTTTTCTATCTTTTTCAGGTGGACGCTCACCTCCCTTCTTCTCAGAAACAGTAACTGAAGCACTATCATTCTTTTGTGAATGACCCTTTGCAGCTTTAGCAAATTTTGCATTTGCTGGAGTCACAGTCCCAGATGCAGCAACAGGACTCTTGGCACCTTCAGCTAATAATACCACAGAGTTTAAAAGCACAAACAACAAGCAAGGTTTAAAATGGCTTAAAAGCACAAACAACATGCAAGGTTTAACGTACTAAAGCATAAGTACATATAAAGGGTATGTAACAAAGTAATCATAAACCAACAGGAGTTGCTCAGGTGTCGAAGCATGTACAATACCAGTTAAAGATAAGTCACTTCAATCGTGGTATCAAATGAGATTTAGCATGATGAGAATGTCTTGAAATCTTGTAACTTCAAAACATGATTAACAGTATATGCATACCTTTTGCTGCAGCTTTAGCAGCACGCTGAGCATCTTGAAGGGCACGCCTTTCAGCTTTAGTAGTTTTCTCTTTCAATGGCTTTGAATTTGGCCGGTCGTTATTTTGCACTTCACTTGACAGTCCAACCTTTTCTGCACAATTATTAGTTTTCCACGATCACTTACGAAGTCTAAAAAAAAAAATGCAAGAATTCAATTCAATTCAATCGTGCCGCAAAGTAACATAACTTTACAAGAATCAAAATCCAGTTAAAAGTGAGTTCTTACACATAATTCTTCCATTCATTCATCTCCCTAAATCCCTAGCTAATTAAATCATTCAATTACGCAAATCCTAATTAAATTACTCAAAACAACACAAATTGTATATAATCAACCAAAACCCTAATACCCAAATTGCACTAAATAAATAAAATACTTCAAATCAAGGAACATACCAGTAATTCCAGGTTGCAAATTGACAACAACAGAAACAGTAGTCAATCCACTAGCAGGAACACTACTACTCGTTTGGGGAATATCAAATCCACCACCGCCGCCGCAAGGATAACTGCTCGACGGCGCCGTTACAGCCCTTCCATTATCTGAAAACGACCTCGTTGTAGTAGGAGAAGTAGCAGCAAAACACTCGGGCGCATTACTATTATTATTATTGACGACGTTATTATTGTTATAGGGTGCAACAGCGATTGAGTCGCGACGGAGAGGAGATAAAGGAGCGGAAGCGTGACGTGGCGGAGGGATCATAACCGGAGAAATGGAGTTGCCGCCGGAAGGGGAGAGGCCGGTGCTTGTGGGAGGAGAAGAGGAGATTGGGTCAGCTGGACCCGAATGATGAGAACGGTCGGGTGAGGAAACTCCGGGAGTGAAGAATCCCACTTGTCGGACCTTTGGGTCGCTTACGGTGCGAGAAGCTCGACGAGAATCCATGAGCTGGAGAGGGACAGCGAGTGTGCGCGTGCGTGACAGTTTTAAGTATTGGTAATTAATTTTTTGTTATATTTCATTTCTATGTGAATTATTATTAATTAAAAATGGTAATTAATTTTACAATTTTTTTACCAAATCTAATCAATTTTATAAATTTTTTAATTTCAATCGAATGTTGTAGCATTTATTATAATTTTAACATTTGGTCTAACGTAATTTTAATTTATTAATTAAAAATATTGAAATGAGTCTGATTTTAATTTAAATTGTTAAAAATTAGTAATATTTATTATATAATTTTAACATTTTGTCAATTTTAATTTTAATTTTTTACAGAAAAAAGAATCCTCAATTCATTGAAAATTAAAATATTTTGATGAAATGTAATAAAAATAATTGTATAACTAAAAAGTATTAAAATAAAATTTTACTCAATTATAAATATTTTTATTGTTATTCTTCAATTTCACTCAAATTTAATTTCAAATTAATGGTTACAAATATTGAAATGAAAGAAATCATGGATTGCATTATTTATATTAAAATTTAATATGTAAGGGGATGTTAACTCACATTATTATTATTATTATTATTATTATTATTATATCTAATTACCTAAAAAAATTTCAAATTGTACAACTTTTAACAATTTTAGCATATTCTTTCAATTTTTATTTAAAAATTTTGAATTTTACATATCTTAACAATTTTAATATACTTTTTTAAAAAATATATATAAATTATAAATTTTAATAATTTTAATATATTCTTTTAAAATTTATCAACAAAAAAATTATATTTCAATATTAAACTATATTTGTTTAATCAATATTTAATATCTGATAAAATATTATATTGATAAAGCACCAAATACCTTTTAATTTAAAAATAAAAAAATTAGTAAGTTAGCAAAAAATTTCTTTTAAAAATATAATATTTTAAAATAAAAAATATAATGTTTTAATTTGTCATAAGTTTGTAATTGTTTATATGATACTGAAATATTTTTTTCACTTCAAGATTGTAAACTTTACATTTTTTAATAATTTTAACATGTTTTTAACTAAAAAATTTATTTTAGTGTCATATAAGTAATTCTAAATTTATAACAAATTGAAATATTATTTTTTATTATAAAATGGTATATTTCACGAAAAAAATTTTACTAATTCATTAAATTATCTTTTTTTAATTAAAAGAAATTTTGTATTATATCAACATTAAATAGTACATTATTTTATAAGATGTTAAAAACTTAATTGAACAAATATAATTTAATATTGGTCTAATTGTTTAAAAAATCTTGAACTTTATGAGTTATAACAATTTTTTAACAAAATTTTTAAATGAATATGTTAAAATTTATAAAGTTTATGATTTTTTTTTATAAATATTAAAAGAACGTATTAATATTGTTAAAAGATGTAAAGTTCTAAAATTTTTAAGTAAAAGTTAAAATAACATATTAAAATTGTTAAAACTCATAAAGTTTAGAATTTTTAAAGTAATTAGGCCTTCTTTCTTCTTCTTCTTCTTCTTCTTCTTCTTCTTCTTCTTATTATTATTATTATTATTATTAGAGAGGTAGAGCAATTTAAATAAGCATGCACAGTGTGATAGTAGGCAATTTTTCTTTTTTAATTATATTAAAATTAATTTTATAAATTAAGGAGTGTGGAAAAAATTTACTTTATTGTATTTTTTATTAATCAAAAAGTAAAATAAGTAAAAGATTAATGGACTACATAATAGAGGGTAACCCTTTCTTTTTAAATCATATGAAAATATAAGCAACTGTTTTTTATTGTTCGTATATTTAGTGGTCAAAAAACCTAGCTGCTTATTCTCTCTTTTCTCTTTAAGTTTGTTCATCAAATAATTTTATTTTTGGCCACCGCCGATTATTTTTAGATCACCAGTGCTCCTTTATTATTTTTTCTATTATATTTTATTTTTTCATCTAATAAATATAAATTTTTAATTTGTTTGTTTTATTTTAGTTTTTATTTTTCATTCGTGAAGTTGTTAATCCCTTTATAGGATTTTGGTAGTTTTCCTCTATGGAGTTTATAGTTCTCTCTATCATGAATTTTTTATCAGTATTTTTATAACCGGACTCAATTAAAGAACATAAAGTCGATTTATGCCTAATGAATGCCATGGAGTGGAGCATAAAGATTATTGAACAAATTGTCGAGTTGCAAATCAAAATAGCTTTATCAACGCGATTAAAGAATATCAACGAACGATTTTATATTTTCAATGAGAGTTTTTTCAATACTTTTTTGTTGTACTTTATTCATATTATATGTTTATCAAGATATATTATTTATCTTAAATGAATGAAAATTTTATTTTTTCTCAAAAAAAAAATCATATGAAAATAAATTTCACAAATCAATCAAGACAAAATCTGAATATGAATGTCCTTAAAAGAGAGTGATCATTTAACTACTTTCATTGGCCACTATTTTTTAAGGACAATAATAGATATAGCGGGCCGCGATACTACAATTCCGATTTTGTCAACAATGTTAATCAAATTTTTTTTTTTGAAATTTTTGTTTTTTTAAGTTTCAATTTTTGAATGATTAATTAAAATGATAAAATCTAAAAGTTAAAATAAACTGGGTGAACTCGTCGTGCTATGATTTAGACACATATAGATTGTAACTAATTTATTTATATATTTATTATTATTGTAATTATAAAAATAAAGGAGGGGTAAAAGGGTACACTATCGCAACTAGCAATGAACTGTTGAGATCGCTGGTAGGACAGTGAGTGGGTCCTGGAGAACCCAAACTGTTCCAAAAAATCAAACCGAAAATATCCAAAACGAAAATTTTTGTTGATTGTTTAATTTTCTTCAAACCGAACCGTCCTAAAAATATTTATTGAAACAAGTCTAGAGATCATGAGTTCTCCAAACCGATAACCAAACTGAACCGTCTTGAATTGTACCGGACTGGAGAATCGAAATCAAAACCAATAGTATATATATATATATATAATTTCACTGATAATTATTGTTAACATTTTTTATGCAAGATTACAAATTTAGAATTACATGTTACAATTTTAATAATAAATTTTATCTAAATATATTAAATGTTAAGTTAGCTTATAATATTTGACATTTTAAATACTAAGTAATTGATTGAAATAAAATAAATGCATTCATCAATTGAATCTCTTTATTGTTATTTTCAATATATGTTTACATTATAAAGTAAAATTTAAATTTACAAATAAAATTTCTATAGTAAATTTTATAGTATAAAACATAAAATATATTTTATAGTAAATTTTATAATACTATAAAATACGGAATTATTTTATATTCTATGTTCAAATTATAAAATTATTAAAATATAAATATTAAAATAAAACTTAAAAAATTATAAAAATACCATTATTAAATATAATAAATTTAATATAATATAAAAATATTTTTTATCATTATGAATTTATTAAATATTAATTTTAAATATACAAACTAAAAATTTATATAAATCTCTAAATTTTAGTTTTGTTCTGAACCGATTTGTATTCTCTATTTGCTTTGAATCTCTGCTCTGAAAAATCGGAACAATTCAGGATGGAAATTTAAATTTTTACAGTCGGATCCAAAAAATTATTTTTTGAATTCTTCAACTTTTAAGTCGGATCTGAAAAATTTACATTTTCCGAACTGTTTAGACAAGCACAACTCTAATCGATGGTTGCAACATAATATATATATATATATAATTGTGTTGGTTTGTTCTGCTGAGTTGACTCTTTTCCACATGAATCTAAATTTTATTGTTTATAAGTTTGGTCTGGTTTCTATTTTTAGTGTCTTATGTAGAATATTTATAGCTTAAATTTTTATTGTATTTTTTCTTCTATGATCTTCATTAGTACAAAATTAAAAATTTAGAGTGATAATTAGCTTGTGTTCAATTTTATTACATATGAGCTAATTAGCTACTTAACTAGGTACTGCATAATTTTTTTATGAAAACTTAACGAAGAAAGAGATTTCTTGAAAAAGAAATCAATAAACAAAATAGACAAAAGTAGCAAGTCAATAATGTAATGAAGAGACTTTCATGCTAATTTTTTTTTTCATTAAAGCATTAAGTTAGTTTTGAATTTCAATCTTATTTATACACACAAAAGATGTTTAAAAATTTAATTTTTTTAAGGGATTCATCCGATTCAAACCCTGCATAATAAGAACCACTCATGTGACTGCTACATGGTAGAGAATCAATTAGGGCTGTGCATCGAGCAGGTTTGGAAGTATGGGCTTGAAAACCACTCGGGTTTGGAAGTGTTATTATGGAGACTGAACAAACTATATTCAAAAATGGAAACATTCGGACCGAAAAATCGAAATTATCTGATTTGTTCAGATAGATAAATCAGATTGGGCCTTAAAATTGAAAGACTTTATAATATATCAGTTCGAGCCCATTACAAAAATTTAGAGTCCAACCCTTTACAACTACATTACAAAATAAGTCCATTAGCCCAAAAACAAAAAAAATATAATTCCTGCCTATTTCTCTATTTCTATTCAGAGCTAAAAATGTAATTGGCTATTTCTAATAAGAGCTCAAAGCTCATTTAGGGCTTTGCCTGTGCAAAATATACAAACTATTTCTGCCATTTACAAAATAACTATGTCAAATTGAGTTCGTATCAGAACTTGAGGATTTTTTGTTCAATAAAAGAGTCTGAACAAACCAAAAAAGAGGCAGACAACAATCTTGTATTCACAGATTCACAAAATAATAACAACCTAAAAAAAAGGGCAAATCAACTGAAGCATCAAAACAACAATAATAACTAACTAACTAATAACAAAAAATAAGTGAGGCTCAGAATCAAAATTTTCATGTCATTGGATTAATGCAAGCTCAATTTATGGCAACAAACTGCAAACCATTTGCTACCTAAGAAACACACAACATTGCATTAAACCAATTGTCTAATATTTTGGCGGAAGTTTCATCATTGTCTCAAAGAAAGAATAAGATTAAAGTTTGCAACTAACACAGGCACCAGGCACCAAATGTTCTAACTACAACACTTAACCATACACAACAACCACCTGAGGGTTTATATTAAAGCAATTTCAAACCCTGGCAACTATTGGATGGATATTGAAGATGTTGCAATAGAAATACAGCACAGCAGGTGTCGCAGACTAATAGAATAGAATCATTTGATGCCAACAAATGGTAAGTAAGCATGCAGCAACAGATTTATAATCCCCACAAGCAACAGAAAGACCACCAATAACCATCAAGCAACCAACAAGCAACAGAAAGTGTTATTGAGTGCCAATGGTTAGCAAAATTCTTTTTAGATAGGATAGGCAGAGTACACAATCATGATGCAGAAGTTGATGTTCCTGGAGGTCCAAAGCCAATTAAAGGGAGGTGTGAGAAGAAAGAAAATGAGAGAATCAGAAGAGAGAAGAATCGAAGTTCAAAAAATTAAATAAATTGAAAGTTGTAAAAGAAATAACTAACTGACCTTTTTCAAACTCTTCTAAAGCTTCAATGCTTTCTTTAACAAAAATAAAATAATTAGGATTTTTAATCCAATCTTGTACACAGATCAGAGCTTCAACAAGTTTTGGAGTTAAATAACTCCTGAAGGCATCAAACACTCGTCCACTGTTGCTAAAAGTATATTCAGATGCAACTGAAGAAATTGGGATGGCCAATATATCTCGAGCCATTTTGGAAAGAACAAAGAATTTTTTTACATTTAATCTCCACCATTTAAGAAGATCAAATTTTCCATCTTCTTCCATATCAATAGAAGACTCAGATAAATAAGAATCAAGTTCATTCTTTCTGCTTCCACCACTACCACTCTCCAATTTCTACTGCTTAAATCTTTCTTTTAACACAAAAATGGACTTCACACTTGTATGTACATCCAATCCAAAACTTGTTTGGCTTCCACCAGTATTAGACAAAGCAATATTTGGAGGAGCAAACTCATTCACAGTCACAGATTTGCATTCATTGATATAATCATCATACAATTCATATAAAGCATCTTTAATATTTCTGAACAAGCTTCCACCAATCAAATCACCATAAATTGTGGTCAATGAAAATTATAGATATTCTAATTTGTACTGTGGATCTAGAACATTAGAAATAAAAATTAAGAAGTTCATTTTTTGTGGATCTCCCCAGTATTTATCAAACTTAGATTTCATATTGAGTCCTATGGACCTCAAAGAAAGATCATCAGCAGATTGCCACTCATTAAGAACACAAAACAGATCAGCAGTTTCAAAGAAAAATGTATTTACAGTGACATATTGAGAACCTGAGATTCTCAAAGTCATTTCATAGAAATGTTGTAAGAACTTCACCAGATTGTTAGCACATTGGTAGTCAAGAAAGTCAGGAACATTATCATATAGGTCTGTTGTTAGTGATAATTCAGTTTCTTCATATTGAATAAAGGTTTTTTCATAAATGCAAGCAGACTTCAACATCAAGTATGTTGAATTCTAACGGGTAAGCATATTAAGACAGAGAGTAAGCTTTGATTGAATACCAAGAAAATCAAAAAATTCTTTGAATTTTCTTAATCTAGAAAGGGAATTCCTGATGTATCTAACCACCTCCCTAACTTTTTTTTATAGATGTGCTCATTTCATTTAAGCCCTCATTCACTACCAAATTAAGAATATGAGCCACACACCTCATATGCACATATTTAACCTTAATGCTACTCAATCCCCAACTTGTTAATTTTTTTTTTTGAAAAATGACATAGTAGAATCATTTGAAGCAGCATTATCAAGAGTGACAGTAAATATGTTTTTCAAGCCCCACTCCATCAATGAGTTTTCAAGTGTCTTTACAAGATATTCCCCCCTATGTGAAGTTACAGGCACAAATGCAAGGATTTTCTTATGGAGCTTCCACTCATTATCTATAAAATGTGCATTAATGCACATATAGTTGATTCTTTGGAGAGATGTCCAAGAATCTATGGTCAGACACACTCGAGAGCAGTTTATTTTCAAAAAAATTTTTAATTTGAGTCCCTCTTCAACAAAGATGTTGAAGATATACCTACTAACAGTCCGCCTAGAAGGCAATTTGAAATGGGGACATGCAGCATTCATGAAGTTCCTAAACCCTACCCCTTCAACAAATCTAATTGCCAACTCATCACAAGCTATCATTTTTTCTAAAGCATTTCTAATTAAGTCCTAATCAAATTTTTAGGTTCCCATAACCCCTAAATTGGACTAAGTAACAGAAGCATTTGATGCAGGTTGAAAAGTCAAGAGTTGTTGCCTTGTTGACTTATCATGAGAGATTTTAGTACATGTAAGAATATGGTTCCTAAGGGAGGATGTCCTATGTTTTTTTTATTCAGCATCAAAATTTTTAGCACAATAAATGCATCTAGATTCTTTGACTGTCTCACCTTCCTTAATTGGTTCGAAATGTTCCCAAATTGGGATCTGGTATCAATATGCTTCCTTTTTTTTCCAGCATTCTATATTGATGAAGCCACAGAATGTTATTGAATAGAAGCAGCATTCTGGTCCTGAGTGTTTTGTGCAGCTTCCACTATATTCCCAAGATCACCAGTAGCAGTGGTAGTACTGCCATTGGCATCACCCGATATTTCCATCTACATTGAAATTAAGAAGAACAGAAAAAATTTAACCATACTAGTACACCACAAAAATATCATATAAAAAAATTAATAGAACTACTAGA
This sequence comes from Mallotus repandus, assembly GCA_949671775.1. NCBI lineage: Eukaryota > Viridiplantae > Streptophyta > Magnoliopsida > Malpighiales > Euphorbiaceae > Mallotus > Mallotus repandus. Next base: position 23,734 of record CATIWM010059465.1, read on the forward strand.
TTAAATAAATTAATAATAAAGTCATTGATTAAATAAATTATTAATAAAGTAATTGATTTTTAAAAAATTACTAATAAATAAAGTACTTGTATCTAAATTAATTAAATAAAAATAATTAATACACATTATTAATATGGTTTATAAATTATAATTTATAAAGAATATAAATTATTAAAATACTTACATATGAATCAAAAATTAATTTTAATAAAATAAAATAATTAATAAAATAATTTATATTATCAAATAATTGATATTATTTTAAATAAAAATAATGTTCATCTATTGTGTATATTAAATAAAAAATAATTTAGATACTTATAAAAAATACAAAAACATATATATTTTTTATATAATTGTAAGTTTTCCCATAGAAAAATTTTATGCAAAATTTAATCAAACGAAAAAAAATTTATAAAATTTTTGAACAAACATAGAACTACTTGAAATCAAGATCACTATTAATTAATCCACAAACAAATATCGTAGAAGCACAATTTTTTTTATGTATAATAATTTTTTTTGAAATATAACTTTTTTTCTCTCTTTCAAATAAAGATCGAAGGGTGACTGGTCATAAATCATCAGATCCTTCAAAATATGACTTCCACCTTCGCAAAATATATGATTAATTTCTCAAATCTGCACATGCAAATACATTACAATAAAAGAAGTTAACATCTGAGCATATATACAAAATATCTCTTTGAAAAATAACCATTTTATACTTAAAATCACAAGAAATCTCATAGATTTGAGATTTGCATATACCTTTTTTCACCCTTCAACGATTTCACAAGAAAGAGAGAAGTAAATCAAAAAACACTCAAGGAAAACCAATATAAGTTTGGGAAACAATAATGATGTTAGGTTGTTTGACTAAAGGAAGGCATCAAGATGAGAATAAAATGTACATAATGTAAGGCTTCCACACTTTATCCATTTCAAACGAAAGATTTGAAATGAAACAAATTAATGAACCACAAAAAGATTAACAGAAGAAGATAAGAATGGAGAGACTGGAGAGCTTTAAGATTAAGAAGAAAGGAAGTAATATGAATCTGGACAAGATAACAAGAGGTCAAGAGCAGATATAGAGAACGAGAGAATTCGAGAGGCTACGACAATATTAGGGTTAGAAATAAGGGAAAGAGATAAAAATATGCTTATATACCTAGGGTTAGAAATGTTAGGGTTTAGTTTATTTAGAGAAAAATGGCACCGCATTATATATATATATTAAACCAAAACTTACCCTTCACCTCAACCAAGCTGCCCCCACTCTTCTGCTTTAATCGATATGCTCTTCTTAATCGGTTCAGGTTCAGGTTGGTAGCTCAGTTTGATTCGTTATTCACAGCCCTAGAATCAATTGCAAAGAAAAAAGTTTGAAAATGAGATTATTTTTTGGTGAAGTAGATGCTTCATTCTATAGCCAAGTTATGAAAATTGTGGCCACAGCTAAAAGCTTCAAAAATTCTCGTGCCTTGTTCAAAGATGTATTGGGTTGTAGGTTAAATTAAATATAGATGGCACTATGTGTGCATCCTCGAAGCATCCTTCTTATTTTTTTCACTAAAAGCCATTTCATTTTATTAAAATATAAAAGGAGAAGACATTAGAGCCCAATTACAAAGAGAAAAGATAAAAGCCAACACCCTAAAACCTATATCCACATACTTCTTCTTCATCACAAAAACCCTAGAATTGCAAAGGATAGGTCTCTGCATCATCTTATTTAGCAATAGCACAAGCAGCCATTGAGAAGGGAAAAGCTCCAGTATGAGTTTTTGACAACTCATCAACCCAATAGCGGTGTTAAAGAGACCGTTAGTGTTGGAGAGCAGAGTAAATACATTAGAAGCTTAGACAGTGGGGCTGAAAACGTGGACTTCACCATTCCTTCTTCCATCCATTGATTGTTGATGGCTTCTTACTTGTGATCCAGCAAGATCCATTTATAAAAGTGCCCTATCAAAGTAGCTATCAACAAAGCTATCAAAATAGCTATCACCACACATAATAAGCTAAACAAAATTTTTTATTAACAACAAACTATGACTAAAAAACTAAAGAAACCAAAGGATTTGGGTCGTTTTTTGTTAGAAATTAACAAAAAACCACCTAATCCAAGAAAGATAATATATATTAACTATGAACAGTACAAGCTATAAGTAGAGAGAGAATGAAAAGAGCAAAATCTAAAGTGTGCATTCTTCTTATTTGCGTGCTTATGAAAGCAATACCTTAAAATATACACATTCAATAAATAATAAAAATTAAGTTAATTATCATTCCCATGAGAATTAAAAAATTATCCACTTGTTACTTTGGCTATAATTAATCTAGGTTTAAATGCAAGGAAATTAAATCTAAACTATCACGAACAACAATGAAAAAAAACTAATCCTTAAAAAAATAATAAATAATGATTAAAAAATTGCTAAGAATTATACAATCACCAAAAAATTGATATTCAGTATACCCAATGAATAATTATATACTCAAGTCCTCTTCGGGTCCTAACCAATCTTTCTCAAGTAATGGTTAGCTAAATTTGCAATTATCAACCAAGGTACTCAAGAATTGATTATTATCACACTCCAAGATACTTTGATATTAAATCACAAACTATCAAGCACAACTCATGGGATATAATTAACTCAACTTATCTCTAATCATGAATTAATAAAACTTGTGTTTATAGGTCCATTAGAAATATCAATTCTCAATGCACATTCCTAACCACAAACATGTTATAGGTGGCCATTAATAACAGGCATGAAGAACAATAAATATAATATGCAATTAACATAAATGGGTTATTGAATTCAAAAGGTTAAATCAAATGACATTCATAATTCCTAACATCACAAATTCAGCCTAACATAATATCATCTAACATCAAGATCAATGTCTCACAAGAAAAGCTTATAAATCAATTACAAGAAAAATGAGAAAAATATAAGAAAACTAGTTATGGAAAATCTTGAATGTTCATCTTCTTCCTTCTCTTTCTTGCTACACTAGTGATTATTCTTACTTCTTTCAGTGTTTCTAGAATATCTCCAAATGGATTTTAAGCCTCCTTTTATATCCTTCTAGAATTATCCTCAAATATCCCCTAGATTTGCTATAATCTTGGTTCACATGTCAGCTTACAGTTGTCATCAGGCTTCCTGAAATCTTATATCGTAACATTACCTGCGATCACCACAACTATTTTTGAATTGTGTCAACCTACGCTCTCAACTTTCTTTACAATTGCAACAATTAGATAACTCCCAAAATTAGCTTTAACTTTCTTCCTTTCCTTCTCTAATCCTCCATTCACTTACAAAAACAACATAAATAATTAAAACTTGATATTCCTATAAATTTATCCTATTTAAATTACTAATTAACCTAAAAACACATCAAAAAAATACTCTAAAAACTATTATATCCTAATACACAATGACTTGTGCTGGTGGCTTAACTGGGCAGTGGATTGCCAATTTTACAGCTAATCTTCGCACGAGAACTAGGAATTACTTAGCTTAGTTAGAAGTAGACAATAAACATCTAGTGGAGATGTTGCATAGCATTTCTCATAGATGGTCACAAAACTTTATAATTGATTACTATTTGGTTACAAAACGTTAGTTTGTATTTTTTTAGATACTAAATGTCTACTTAGGTTTTACATGTAGTCCCTATAAAATTTTTTAGACTATAAACAATTCAGTATTTTCATTTCAATCCAAAAATTAAGTAAATTACATTTTTCTCCCTAAGGTTAACCTAATTTACACCATCGTCCGTTTTGTTTGAAAATCGAATTTTTACGTCCCCTAGTTTTAGTTCAATCAACACCTTAGTCCTTCCGTTAAATTTTCTATTAGTATCTTAAAAAGTAAGATATTTTTACTTCCTCTATATTAATTAAAATTAAACATTTTACCCCCTATTTTTTATAAAACTCAACACTTTAATCCTTTTTATTTTAATAAAATAAAAAAAGTTTTCCTTTTTGTTTTAATTTTTTCAAATTTAAAATCACAATTTTTACTAAATTTTTAACAATTACCCGTATTTTTACCAACATTTCAAAATTAAAAAAAATAAATAATTTTCATCATTTTTATTTTATATTTATTTTTTTATGTTTGATTTTATTAATTTTAACTTCTTTTAAAGCAATTCATTTTATATATTACCTTAGTTTTAGATAATACTAATTTTAAATGGAAAAAATTAATAAAATTAAGTAAAATAAAGAATATAAAATAAATTCATGAATATTTATAAATTTATGAAAATTACAACTTGACTTTTAAGTCAATGTGTGTGTTTGGTATAATTTAAAAATATATATTGATGGAGATATATGTACATGTTTAAAATTTAGTTAGTATCGAAATTTTAAATTTAAAATAATTAAAAAATTGAAGGACTAAATTATTTTATTTTATTAGAACTTAGGGATTAAACTATTTTATTTTTATAAAATAGAGAGAGTTAAATGTATTTTGAAATAAAAAAATCTAATGGAATAGTTAACACAGGGGTTTAAATGTTGATGGAATTAAAATTAAGGGATGTAAAAGTTTAATTTTCAAATAAAAGGGAGTGGAGTGTGAATTAGGTCAAATTCTTAGAGAGAAAAATATAATTTTTTTCCAAAAATTTGAAAATGATATATAAATAGATCCATATTTTCCACATAAATATAGAAATTAATAGATTTTTTTTATTTAAAGGCTTCTTAAAGCTGGTATCAGATGGTGCACTAGGACATCCCAGCTAGGCTGGCACCTCCTTAGCACCTACTTCGCACACCAGAGCTAAGATATTTATTAATCATAAAAAAGGAATACAAAGTTGTAGTATAACCTAAGAAGGCAAAGCAAAACGAGAAGGAAACAAAGAAGACTAAATCAACGAAATCTATAAGAGTGAAAACCCATAGCATTATTTTGCATTAAATCAAAACAATCTATGGGAAATGTCAGCCACCAAGTCTCTTCAGTAAGAGCAACAGCCAAGTTGGAAAGCTTGTCTACAATAAAGTTTCCTTCTCAATAAATATGGGAGACATGAACCTGAATGGAAGAAAGGGATGTTAAAAACTAATGCCAATCCTTACGCAAGTGCCAAGGAACCTCACAGCTTCTTCTCAAAATTAGTCAAACCACATATGTTGAGTCACTTTCAATCTATAAAGGATTATAATTAAACTTTATAGCATATCGCATAGCAACTATAGTAGCAATCAATTCAGCTTCGTAAGCAAATTTGCTACCTAATGGAATAACAAAAGCACCAACTAAATAGCCATTAGAAATGTGAAAGACTCCACCTACACTTGACATGCCAGGACATCCATTTGATGTGCCATCTATATTAACCTTAAACCAACCTCTAAGAGGAGGGAACCAATATATTGCCTGAGGAAGTGAAACTGGTTGTGGATTACCAACAACACAGAGGCGATACAAAATGATTAAATCTGCTTGAGTGTTTGCATGTACCCAGCTTTGAAGAACTCTATTCGCTTAATCGACTTACAAAGATTATGAATAGTAACCAAAATAGGCACAAAACACTGATAGAAAGTGACCTGATTTTGAACCTTCCGAAGATGCCAGAACGCAGACAAAATGCCAACCTTCTATAAAATTGCTAGTTGAGAAGAGAACGAAATTGATGATGCCGCTTTATATAAGGCAAGGGGTGATCTAGTAATGGGGAAACAAACCTAAAACAGGTCTTATAATGCTTTCCATAGTGCCACTGCATAGGGGCAAGTCACAAGAACATGATCGACTGTTTCGTATGTGTTAAAACACAAATGATAGCAGGAAACAACAGTCAATCCTTTACGTTGTAAGTTCTCATATGATGGCAATCTCTGATGAAAAGCGCACCAATAGAGAGAAGAACAATTGGGCAGAAGGTAATGACGCCATAAATCACGACCCCAAGCTACCTTTGGACCAGCAACTCTGAAAAAATCAACAACCCCTTTACAAAAGGAGAAACTCGTTGAAGAAAAACTTTAAGAGAAATAATATTCATGAGTGGCCGAAAAAATAACATTATTCATATCTGAAACAATTTCTAAAAAAAAATTCTTGAAAGTATCAGTGATATGCCTATCACTATCCCAAAAAACTCTTGAATAGTAGTAGCAAAATGATTTCAAGATGAATGAGGAATGCTAATTTTATTAGCAACACTGTAACCAAGAAAGTTAGATATCCAAAAATTGAGATGAGAATTTTTGGATTGAAACCATTGTGACAAGTCTTGAAAATCTTAGTAGACGTCTTTAATAGAGTGCCAAATGAAAGAACATAGATAAGTACCCTTCAGAGAGGCATTGCGAAGAAATTTCTTACGAAGAAAAGAATAAACAAAAGAAGCATTAAGAGAACAACAAGTATCCCACTTAATAGAGATTAATTTTTTACAATGAATTAAAACCGTCCAAAGAAAATTCTGAATTGCTTTCTCCCTAGATTTGAGAAGAGAAGCATGCCATTTATAAATCATAAAGCCATGGAGAAGAGAACCATAAATGATAGATTTAATTAGAGCTAATCTACCAGACAAAGAAAGGGAATGACCTTTCCAAGCTTCCATTTAGCAAGGATGCGATCAGCATAAGGCTTCAACCACCGAGCCTTAGGAGCACCAATAAATATTGGGATCCCAAGATAAATAAATGGAAAAGAACCAGCATTTATACCTGCTCTAGCACGTAAGGAAGAAGCATATTGAATAGAAACACCATTGCTCAATAATATATAGGACTTCTCTTAATTAACCATTTGTCTAGATAAAAATCCATATTCAGAAAAAACATTAGCAAGCATGTCTATATTAGAACGATTTGCTTTGTAAACAATTAAAATATCATCAGCATATAGCAAATGGGAAGGACAATTAAAATTATGACCACTATACATTGGAGAAAAGAGACCCTCATTAGCAATTCTAGAAAGCTTGTAACTCAAATAATCCTCCGCCAAACAAAAAAATTAATGGAGAGAATGGATTACCCTGGCGAACACAACGAGACACATAAAAATAACCATGCGTACCTCCATTAATTAGAATAGATAATCTAGCTAAGTCAAAGATGCTCCAAATCCAGTCATAAAATTTCTGAGAGAAGCCAAAACTATGAATAATAGTGTAGACGGCAGGGTTTAGCGCGCGCCCAAGTTTATTGCAACTGTGACACTGCTTGAGCTCTGGGCTCTAGGGAACACACTAACCACTGTCACAAAGACATGGTGTGGAGATGAAGAGTCACCACCCAGGGTAATAACTGGGACAAATCGAAGGTGGTGGTAACTCGATTCTCTAATACAAGCTAGCACCACAACCAGGAGTTCTGGATATGAAATACCAACTTCTTTTAGTCTCGTGTTCATTTAAAATTATTTTATGAAT